>WNWK01007189.1:0-80000 GCA_009830355.1 Cherax destructor | reverse complement strand
ACATAAAAATTAACTTGATAACTAACATGAGATCTGAAATGAGAAATCCTGTGTTTACAACTACTGAATAATGATCGTGTGTAGAACACCTGGTTTTTGGCTTAAACCTGAGATTTTGTCTTACATAGCAACGCTCTTCTTACCGGATAAGGCAAGTGAAAATTTGTATATGCTATAATTTCGTAAAAATCATTCCGAACCTAACGAAAATAATATATTGCATTGTGTTTGTTTATTATTAAATTATTGTAAACTTATCTAAAATATATTCAGTTGGGTTAGGCTAAATTAAATTGCGCTTGTTATAATAAGGTTAGGTAAGTTTTCTAAGGTTCTTTTGGTACAAAATTATTAATTTTTACATTAACATAAAATAAAAAAATATGTCTTTAACGTATAAGAGAAAATTTTAGAAAGGACTTAATTTTAGATGAGTTCTTGCTAATTGACCAGTTTTACCTATTAGGCACGACATATATATATATATATATATATATATATATATATATATATATATATATATGGTAAATTAGACACATATGCAACACTTGGGTATCTTTATTGAAGAAACGTTTCGCCACTCAGTGGCTTCATCAGTCCATACAAAGGAGAATCGTGAAGAACAGGAGGAGTGTGAGGTTGTCAGGCCCTCAATCTTGAGACGATTCTCCTTTGTATGGACTGATGAAGCCACTGTGTGGCGAAACGTTTCTTCAATAAAGATACCCAAGTGTTGCATATGTGTCTAATTTACCAACTCGTCGGTTCTCTGAACCATTCATTCACATATATATATATGCCCATGATGCCCTGTATCTCCTCACAAGGTGTCTTACTCTGCCAAGACTAACTTGCTTCCTGAGGTGCGCACCTTCTTTTGACAACCCAACACAACGAATATGACACTCCTGTGATCAGTATTTAAGAAGGCACTGAATCTGTCACTGGAAGATCAACAATGGGATGAGGCAACTCTCCCAGTGCGACTGGGAGGTATAGGGGTCCGCAAGGCAACACAGGTAGCTTAACCTGCATATCTGTCTTCGTGTTTGGCTTCCAGTGGACTAGTCAAGGAGATTGTCCCCGAACACTTGAAAGGCGAGGTAGGAGCTCAAGACCCCGGATTCATTGAAGCAGCCATTCGGTGGGACATCCTTGCAGACTTCTCCAGTAGACCAGCTCCTCCCAAAGAGCGCCAACAGACCCACTGGGATAAACCCATCATGGAAAAAATCGCCAACACAATGTTCACCAAAGCTTCAGGAAAGAACAAAGCTCGTCTCCTAGTGCTGAAGGCACCACATTCAGGAGATTTGCTTTTATCTGTTCCCAATTCCTCTCTGGGCACTCAACTCAACCCACAGGCCATTCGGATTGGTGTTGCTCTTCGCGTAGCCGCCCCCATACTCACCGAAAATAGGTGCATTTGCTGCAGGGCGACGGCTGATCAACATAAGAACATAATAACATAAGAAAAGAGGAACACTGCAGCAGGCCTGTTGGCCCATACTAGGCAGGTCCTTCACATTCCATCAAACTAACAGGATATTTGCCCAACCCAATTTACAATGCTACCCAAGCAATAAGCTCTGAAAATTCAATTTACCCATGTGCAAGACCCACTCAAATCCAACCTCTCTCATTCATGTAACTGTCCAACCTAAATTTGAAATTTCCCAAGGTTTTAGCCTCAATAACCCTATTAGGCAGACTGTTCCACTCATCAACTACCCTATTTCCAAACCAATACTTTACTATATCCTTTCTAAATCTAAACTTGTCTAATTTGAATCCATTATTGCGGTTTCTCTCTTGGAGAGATATCCTCAAGACATTATTTATATCCCCATTGTTAATACCCATTTTCCACTTGTATACCTCGATCATGTCTCCCCTCATTCTTCGTCTTACAAGTGAATGTAATTTTAGAGTCTTCAATCTTTCTTCATACGGAAGATTTCTAATGTTATGAATTAACTTTGACATTCTACACTAAATGTTTTCTAACGAATTTACATCCATTCTGTAAAATGGAGACCAGAACTGAGCTGCATAATCTAGGTGAGGCCTTACTAATGATGTATAAAGCTGTAGAATAACCGCTGGACTTCTGTTTCTTACACTTCTTGATATAAATCCCAGTAATCTATTTGCTTTATTACGTACGCTTATGCATTGCTCTCTTGGTTTAAAATTGCTGCTTACCATAACCCCCAAGTCCTTTTCGCAATCTGTATGGCTAAGTTCTACATTATTTAACTTATAAGTGCTTGGGTTATGTACACTCCCTAGCTTCAGAACCTTGCATTTATTTACATTGAACTGCATCTGCATCGGACTTCATGGTCTCGTGTGTTACACATCAGAAGGGAAGTATGCTAGACATGAGGAGGTCAACGACATCATAAAGAGAAGCATCGCCACGGCCCATGGCAAATGTGCTCTAAAGTTCCTCAAAGGGCTCTGTGAAAAACTCATCATAGAAACCAAGGACCACAGGGCGGCCAGCTTTCTCTTTCAGAGACTCAGTCTTGCGATCCAGAGGGAAAATACCTGCAGCATTCTGGGGACGCGGCCCACCGCCGGTGAGCTGGACGAAGTATTCGAGATGTAGCTCTGAGATGTTATCTATGTTTTTCTACTCCCTATTGTATTTGTGTCAATGTATTTTGTCTTTTAATAAAGTCTACACAGAATATAGAATACAGGGGGTGGTAGAAGACAATATTCAAACAACTCCGGGGAGAACCTGGACTTATCCCTGAAGTATATATATATATATATATATATATATATATATATATATATATATATATATATATATATATATATTTTGCAACATAATCACCAACAAAAGGGATACACTAAGCTAGATAAAGATAGGAAACAAATGAAGAGCGATTTCTTAATGCTCTCAGAGATTACTCACATGCTTCTGCGTCCGTATATACGCTGGGCGGAAGTCACTAATTGACTTACACAATCTGCTGTCTTCTGCGTGATCTCGTTTGCATATTGAAGAGTTGCAAATTTACTGATTTCGTGTATTCATCTGGAAACAGAACAGTTGGTTCTTTTATATATATATATATTTTTTTTTCTTTCAACAAATCGGCTGTTTCCCACCAAGGGGTGGCCTCAAAGAGAAAACAAAGTTTCTCTTTAACTTAGTATTGTATACAGGAAGGTTACTAGCCCCTTGCTCCCGGCATTTTAGTCGACTCTTACGACACCATGGCTTACGGAGGAAGAATTCTGTTCCACTTCCCTATGGAGATAAGAGGAAATAAGAACAAGAACTCAGTAAGAAAATAGAAGAAACCCAGAGGGGTGAATATATATATGCTTGTTCATGAATGTAGTGTGACCTAAGTGTAAGTAGAAGTAAAAGACATACCTGAAATCTTGCATGTTTATGAGACAGAAAGATACCACAATCCTCCATCATGTAAAACAATTACAGGTTTTCGTTTTACACTCACTTGGCAGGATGGTAGTACCCCTGGGTGGTTGCTGTCTACCAACCTACTACCTACATATATATATATATATATAAGTGGATAAAAAGGCTTCAAGGAAGAATATTTGGATTTCTTCCTAAAGCCATTTGAATATTCCACTTCACCTACCACCCCATCTTTCCATTCTTTTTTTTTACCAATAGGTATATTTTATTACATAATGTGGTACAAAAGATTTGAGAGATACATTGTTGATATAAAGATGGCATATACAGTACACGAGGTGAGAGATACATGTCTAGTACATATTGTTACATCTTTGTCACTGATTATAATGCGAAAATCTCATCCAGCTCTTCCGAGCTGGGGCGCGTGCCCAGAATACAGCATGCATTACCCCTCTGAACAGCAGCGCTGAGTCGCTGGAACAGAAAACTAGCTGCCCTGGGATCCCTAGTTACCCTGTTGAGTCTTTTGCCCAGCTCCTTGAGGAACTTAGATGCACTCTTTCCCCATGAGCCAAGGGTCTCTGAGCCTATGGGAACAAACATATATTTTCAATAATTGCAACTATACAAAATGCAAAACAACCACTAGGGAGTTGAATGATAGCTCTACAACCTTTCGTATTGCAATCAACACATCAGGAGCTTGCAGTGTTGCAGAAAAGAAGAAAGAATTCAAGCAAATACGTTCAGAGAAAGCGTATTTGAAACATTGCAAGCTCCTGATGAGATGTTGATTGCAACATGAAAGGCCTAAAGCTATCAATCAACTCTCTCATGGTTCTTTTGCAAAAAAAAAAAAATTAGAGTAAAATTTAGAGTAAAAGAGACACAAAGGAAGAAGAGAACATTTATTATAATGATGTTACACCTGAATAAGAGACTTAGAACAGCTGTTACAATGATCGACACGTGTTAGTTACTCTGGATTAATTTCTTTAAAAAAGCCTTCTCTCTCTCTCTCTCTCTCTCTCTCTCTCTCTCTCTCTCTCTCTCTCTCTCTCTCTCTCTCTCTCTCTCTCTCTCTCTCTCTCTCTCTCTCCATATACAATTTACCTGTTAATGCAGATGTATTGTTTGAAATTTATAGAGGTCTACCCTTAAAGGGGGGAGTTAGGCTTTGATGCTAGTGATGGGCTCTTGATCCAAGAATCAGCAGCCACCATTACCTTATTGAGATCAAACCTGATAACGTTTCCTGCCTCGCCTTTTGTATATATATATATATATATATATATATATATATATATATATATATATATATATATATATATATATATATATATATATATATATATATATATATATATATATATATATATATATTATTATTAAATGAATCCAATTTATATAAACCAGAAAAAATATTCATATTTTCAAAACAGATTTTTATGAAACATGATTCTATTATATTCCTGTCAACCATGGACTTGCTTGATACAACCTTCTCAGCATTTTGAAAATCAATTGGATGGTTAAAATCTCTCACATGAATAAATAGAGCATTAGAATCTTGTCCAGTTCTAATGCTATATTTATGTTGTTTTAATCTTAGTTCAAGACTTTTACCAGTTTGACCATAATAAACTTTATCGCATATTTTACAGGGAATCTTATAGACACATCCGTCAGCATTTTGGGGGAATTTTTTATCAAAAGTCTTTTTACTGTATCAAGATTTTTAAATACCACTTTGATATTAAAATTCTTAAGAAAGGAAGGCATATCAACCAAGTTTTCATGGTAAGGGAGAACCAACATATTTTTAGTTGAATAAGGTTGGTTGTCCCTTTTTGGATTGTAAAAAGTATTTCTAGCTATTTTAAAGGATTTATCAATTACGTTTCTTGGGTATTTTAAATCATTAACTATTTCATAAATTTTGGATATTTCTTCATCTATGAACTCTGGACTACAAATACGTAAAGCTCTCAAAAACATAGATGAGAATACCGACACTTTAACTCTATCTTGATGTGAAGAATAATAGTGTACATAGGAACAGTTATTTGTTGGTTTTCTGTAAATTTTAAATTTAAAAATCATTGTTACCCTTAATAATAAAAACATCTAGGAAGGGCAATGAGTTATTTACTTCGAACTCAACAGTAAAATTTATAGAATGAGCGAAGGTGTTTAATTTAACAAGGAAATGGTTTATATCAACATTCTTAGGCATAAGGCACAAAATATCATCAACATATCTATACCACTTAGCTCTGTGTTAAGCAATCTTATTTCAAAAAATTCCATGCATAAATTACTAAGAACAGGTGAAAGCGGTTTTCCCATTGCCATACCAAACTTCTGAGAATAAAACTCATCATTAAATACAAATTTTGTATCAACAATACAAAGTTTAATAACTTTAATGATAGTAGAAACTGGCAATGGTAAATCGTAATTAACAAGTTCTTCAGATAAGAAACTTAATAAATCATCGACTGGAACTTTTGTAAACAATTAAGTAACGTCAAAACTAACCATGTTGAAATCATTTAAGTCAGTCAAGGTGCTTAATTTATCCACTAAATCTATGTTGTTTTTAACATTAAAGTTAGAAATTTTTCCAACAATTGGGCTCAACATATCAAAAAGCCATTTTGATAATTTATAAGAAACTGACCCTATAGAGCTAATAGTTGATCTCAATAGTTTGTGCGTTTTTATTAATCCAATATGTATGGTATAATTAAAACGCACAAACCAGGTAATCCATAATCCACATAAACACACACACATACACACACACACACACACACACACACTCATATATATATATATATATATATATATATATATATATAATATATATATATATATATATATATATATAGCAAGACAACCACTATGAAAAATAGAGGAATTCAAGCGCTTTCGTGACTACTCACATTATCAAGTGAGTAATGTGAGTAGTCACGAAAGCTCTTTGAATTCCTCTATTTTTCATAGTGGTTGTCTTGCATATTTTGATATCACCTGTTTACTGTGATCTTTTATGCATATATATATATATAAATATATATATATATATATATATATATATATATATATATATATATATATCATGACCGCGTTGTTGTAGCTTGTCAAAATATCCTTCACTTTCCCTCGCCCCTTCCTTCTATATATCCAGTGTGACATTCTCCGTCTCTTTCTTTACAGGTTTTCAAAGGAATTTTCTCTTCCCCCTTTCTCTTTCTCTCTTTAAATATCTTTCAGCATTTTTCTTCGTCTTTCCTTGTCTTTACACATTCTCTGTGCCCTCTCATATTTACAACACGATATTCCTATAGTTTCATATATATATATATATATATATATATATATATATATATATATATATATATATATATATATATATATATATTATATATCATTTACCAAAGTGCGGCAGGCCAGAATTCGACCCCACGACACAATGTCCCGCCTCAAGAGGCCACACAATGTATATGTCACCTTACCAACTGAGCCATCGATCCTACAAACAACATGAGCCTAGCGACCTAGGCTTGTTTCATGTTGCGAGGACACTCGTGGCAGTTGTATGTTCAAGGATTAATTTCAGCCTCCCCCTGTTTGAATACCCGCCTCCACAAGCAGTCAAGGATTCGACCCCACGACACATAGTCCTGCCTGAAGAGGCCAACTTACCAACTGAGCCATTTGGTGCACTCTCCTCAAGGACAGCACCATCCCCATCTGGTGCACTGTCCTACAGGGCAACACCAGCACCCTCTGATGCACTGTACTCCAGGGCAACACCAGCACCCTTTGGTGCACTGCCCTCCAAGACAGCCCCATCCGACCCACTCATTTTATTTTCCCAGCTGTCATACAAGGCTGTCATGTTTTCTTTGATGGAAATTATGTTGGTATTCTTGTCTTTTAATATAGATGTAATTTTCTCACACAGGTGTATCTCGCTTGTTCAGACCCAAAGACATTTTCCTAATTTTATATCAATAGTGGTTGCTGGTTTAAAGTTCCTGCATGACCCATGGGACCATTTACCATAGAGAATGCATGCAATCCAAGCATGATTTCGTCTGTTACTCTTTCTGCAGACTACACAGATTTTCCAGAAGTTGTCATTGACAACTCCTGGAACACTTGGCAACTCTCCTAGCTAGCTAGTTGAAAGGTACACTAAATAATTTAGTTTTCAGTGTTTGAATAGTTTTTCTAGGTAGGCTGGCTAGGATAAGCTTGCTATAAGAAAAATAATTTTTGTTATATATATATATATATATATATATATATATATATATATATATATATATATATATATATATATATATATATTGTGTTTGATATAGTATATGGATTTTATGTAATATAGTTTCAATCCTATACAACACTTTCCTCCTGGTTCACTTGAACAGTTCTCCTGGGTAGGCTGGCTAATAAACCTACTATAAAAGTATTTTGTTTTATATATTGTTATAAACACTTAAACAGTACTCCTCTTGACTAGGGTAGAGGACCACTATAGAAGTATTTAGTTTTATATGCTGGTTATATATATATATATATATATATATATATATATACTTTGTAATTATTTATAGTTTCATTATCCATAGCAAGTTTTCCTCCTGGGTCACTTAAACAGTACTCCTAGGCTGGCTAGGTAAAAGTCTACTATAAAAGTATTTTGTTTTAAAGGCCGGTATATATATCGTAGCTTGATATATATAGTTTTATGGATTTTTTATAGTTTCAGTATCCCATAACAAACTTTCCTCTTGGTACACTTAAACAGTTCTCCTGGTATACCTGAATAGTTCTCCTGGTATACGTGAACAGTTCTGGTATACCTGAACAATTCTGGTATACCTGAACAGTTCTGGTATACCTGAACAGTTCTGTTATACCTGAACAGTTCTCCTGGTATACCTGAACAGTTCTGGTATACCTGAACAGTTCTCCTGGTATACCTGAACAGTTCTCCTGGTATACCTGAACAGTTCTCCTGGTATACCTGAATAGTTCTCCTGGTATACCTGAACAGTTCTCCTATTTCCACAGGTAACTCTATACTTCTTATATTTCCACAGGTAACTCTATACTTCTCGTATTTCCACAGGTAACTCTATACTTCTTATATTTCCACAGGTAACTCTATACTTCTTATATTTCCACAAGTAACTCTATACTTCTCGTATTTCAATAAAGAAGAAATTTCTAATTTTCGTCCCTCCACCACACTAAGTACCATTGTGTTACTGTTATTAATTATGTCAACACTGGGTGTGAGAGAGAGGCACATGCACTCCTCACACCACAGCCCCCACGACAACTCCTCACACCACAGACACCACACAGACACTTCTCACCACAGCCCTCCCAGACGCACTCCTCACACCACAGACGCACTCCTCACCACGAGACTCACACCACAGCCCTGCACTCCTCACACCACAGACGCACTCCTCACACCACAGACCCTCTCACACCACAGACGCCCTCCTCACACCACGCGACCTACACCACAGACACTCCTCACACCACAGACATCTAGCGAACTCCTCACACCACAGACGCACTCCTCCACCACAGACGCACTCCTCCACCACAGACTTCGCACTTCTCCACCACAGACGCTCCTCACACCACAGACGCACTCTCACACCACAGACACTTCTCACACGCCTTACAGACTCCTCCACCGGCCTCCTCACACCACAGACGCTCACATCCTCACACCACAGCCTACACCAGACACTCCTCACACCACTTAGACGACTCCTCCCCAACACCACACAGACGCCTACCGCCTCTCACCACAGACCTTCTCACACCACAGACGCATCTCACACTCACACCACGAGACACCCTTCTCACACCACAGACCACTCTCACCAGACGACTCCTCACCACGACGCTCACAAGACACTCTCACACCACTCAAGACGCACTCCTCAACCACAGACCCTCCCTCACGCACTTCACAAGACGCACTTCTCACATGACCACTCACAGACGCACTTCTCACACAGAGCCTCTCACACCAGACCTCTCACACGACACGCACTCCTCACACCACAGACGCACTCTCAACCAGACGCACTTTCACACCACGACACTTCTCCACCACAGACGCACTTCTCACACCACAGACGCACTTCTCACACCACAGACGCACTTCCTCACACCACAGACGCACTCCTCACACCACAGACCTCCTGCACAGACTCACCGCACTCTCACCACCACAGACGCACTTCACTCACACCACACGACCCTCACCACGGACCACTTCTCACACCACAGACGCACTTCTCACCACAGACGCACTCCTCACACCACAGACCCACTCACACCACAGACCTCTCACACCACAGACACTCTCCTACGGACGACTCCTCACAAGAGCCTCTCACACCCAGACCACTCCTCACACCACGGACTCTCCACCACGACGCACTTCTCACACCACAGCCTCACACGACCCATCTCACCCAGACCCTCCTCACACCACCTCACCAGACGCACTCTCACACCACGACGAACTCCTCACACCACAGACGCACTTCTACAGACCACAGACCCTCCACCAGACCACTTCTCACACCACTACAGACGCACTCACCACAGACCCTCTCACACCACAGACGCACTTCTCACACCACGGACGCACTCTCACACCACAGACGCACTCCTCACACCACAGACCCTCTCCACCAGACCCCTCCTCACACCACAGACCACTCCTCACACCACAGACGCACTCCTCACACCACGGACGCACTCCTCACACCACAGACGCACTCCTCACACCACAGACGCACTCCTCACACCACAGACCACTCCTCACACCACAGACCCACTCCTCACACCACAGACCCACTCCTCACACCACAGACGCACTCCTCACACCACGGACGAACTCCTCACACCACAGACGCACTCCTCACACCACAGACCACTCCTCCACCACAGACCACTCCTCACACCACAGACGCACTCCTCACACCACAGACGCACTCCTCACACCACAGACGCACTCCTCACAAGACAGATGCACTCCTCACACCACAGACCCACTCCTCACACCACAGACGCACTTCTCACACCACAGACGCACTTCTCACACCACAGACGCACTCCTCACACCACGGACGAACTCCTCACACCACGGACGAACTCCTCACACCACAGACGCACTTCTCACACCACAGACGCACTCCTCACACCACAGACCCACTCCTCACACCACAGACCCACTCCTCACACCACAGACGCACTTCTCACACCACAGACGCACTCCTCACACCACGGACGAACTCCTCACACCACGGACGAACTCCTCACACCACAGACGCACTCCTCACACCACAGACGCACTTCTCACACCACAGACGCACTCCTCACACCACGAACGCACTCCTCACACCACAGACGCACTCCTCACACCACGGACGCACTCCTCACACCACGGACGTCCGAGATATACACAAATATGTTGTGCTTAATTTTCTTTTATACGTTTAAAGATATATTTTTGTTCATTTATGATAATGCAAAAATTAATAATTTTGTTCCAAAAGAACCTTAGAAAACTTATCTAACATTATTATAACAAGCGCAATTTAATTTAGCCTAATCCAACTAAATATATTTTAGATAAGTTTACACTAATGTAATAATAAACAAACACAATGAAATATATTTTTTCGTTAGGTTCAGAATGATTTTGGCGAAATTATTGCATACAAATTTTCACTTGTCTTATGTGGCAAGAAGAGTTGCTATTTAAGGCAAATAAGTTTACCTAATCGGCACGATATATATATATATATAATATATATATATAAAATATATATATATATATATATATATATATATATATATATATATATATATATATATATATATATATATGTCGTGCGATTTGGTAAAACTGCGATTAACTTAAATAGTAACGTTCACTGCCATATAAGTAAAGTGAAAATTGTGTAATCAAAATTTCGCCAAAATCATTCGAACATAACTAAAAAATATATTTCATTTGTTTGTTATTATTAAATTAATGTTAACGTATCTAAAATATATTTAATTGGGTTAGGCTAAATTAAATTGCGCTTGTTGTAATAAGGTTAGGTAGGTTTTCAAAGTTTCTCTTGGTACAAAATTATAAATTCTTACATTAACATAAATGAAAAAATATATCTTTAAACGTATAAGAAAATTTTAGAAAGGACTTAATTTGAGATGAGTTCTTGCTAATTGGAGTTTTACCTAATCGGCACGACATATATATATATATATATATATATATATATATATATATATATATATATATATATATATATATATATATATATATATGTCTCCGATTAGTAAAACTTTAGATTTAGCTAAATAGCAACGCTCACCTTGCCATATAAGACAAGTGAAAATTTTTGTGTATGCAATAATTTCGCCAAAATCATTCTGAACATAACTAAAAATATATTTCATTGTGTTTGTTTATTATTAAATTAATGTTAACGTATCTAAATATATTTAGTTGGGTTAGGCTAAATTAAATTGCGCTTGTTGTAATAAGGTTAGGTAGGTTTTCAAAGTTTCTCTTGGTACAAAATTATAAATTCTTACATTAACATAAATGAAAAAATTCTATCTTTAAACGTATAAGAAAATTTTAGAAAGGACTTAATTTTAGATGAGTTCTTGCTAATTGACCAGTTTTACCTAATCGGCACGACATATATATATATATATATATATATATATATATATATATATTATATATAAGTCGTGGATTAGGTAAAACTGTCAATTAAACTAAAATGAATCCTTTCTAAAATTTTCCTTATACGTTTAAAAGATTATTTTTTCATTTATGTTAATGTAAAATTTATAAGTACCAGGAAACGAAACAAACAACCTTATTCCCCAACAAGCATTTATTTTAAAAATGTATTTTAGATACTTAACATAATTTATTAAACCAATAATATTTTTTCGTTATGTTCAGAATGATTTTGGCGAAATTAATGCATACAAATTTTCACTTGTCTTATATGGCAAGGTGAGCGTTGCTATTTAACCAAAATCGCAAGTTTTACTAATCGGCACGACATATATATATATATATATATATATTACTGAATATCAATAGACATCAATACGATGATAAAGGATATTTAACGGGAAGCTGTACTTACTGGGTGAAAAAATCTTTCAATGAAAACAGAGTAAAAAATAATATTGTTTTATTGATTTCCTAATAAAGAATTTATTCTCTGCTTTTTGTGAGGTTTTGATGGAATACTGGTTGGTAATGCCTCTCCAAGAAGACGGAGGATCGAGCATCCACCACTACTTGCGCTAATTGACCCACATCAGCAGTATTTACTCAGAATTTACAGAGTGTTTACAAGTATTTAGGTGGATTGAGGTAAATATCGGAGCATTTGGTATATTTTTCATTACGTTATTCATGGTCAACATTAACCAGCATAGTTCTTGCTACGATGGTCAACATTAACCAGCATAGTTCTTGCTACGATGGTCAACATTGACCAGCATAGTTCCTGCTACGATGGTCAACATTAACTAGGATGGTTCCTGCTACGATGGTCAACATTAACCAGCATAGTTCCTGCTACGATGGTCAACATTAACCAGCATAGTTCCTGCTACGATGGTCAACATTAACTAGGATGGTTCCTGCTACGATGGTCAACATTAACCAGGATGGTTCCTGCTACGATGGTCAACATTAACCAGGATGGTTCCTGCTACGATGGTCAACATTCGCTATTAAGCTTATTCGACAGCCAATACTTGTTTCTCTCCTCTGAACTTTTATCGTTCCTTGTATTGACACTGTGTATGGAGTTTGTATATTTGAACGTGTGTGAGAGAAAGACTGTGAATTACGAAGAAAAGATATGCCTCTGAAGGGCCCATGTGACGGAATCTTAGAGAGGGCGTGACGTGCTCAAGTCTGTGTTCTGGGATGCTTTACCAGCTCATTAACAAGGGAGTGAGACTTGTTGAGCAGGAAGAGCACCTTGGATATGCTCATCAGAGAGTAATGAACCCCCTGCCCGAGGCCTGTACCTCCTGCTGGGGAGGTAGCATCAGCAGGACTGCCTCCCACCTCCGGCTTGACGCAAGGGGCACCTCCCCCCCCACCCACGTGTCTTGGACACGTACAGGAAGGCTTCATGCCAAGGCACCGACCATGTCTTGGATACACACAACAGCTCACCACACTCGTTAAAGTCAAGTGCAGTTAAGACATGCACGTCATTATTTTTTTTATTAACACATCGGCCGTTTCCCACCAAGGCAGGGTGGCCACCAAGGCAGGGTGGCCACCAAGGCAGGGTGGCCACCAAGGCAAGGTGGCCACCAAGGCAAGGTGGCCACCAAGGCAGGGTGGCCACCAAGGCAGGGTGGCCACCAAGGCAGGGTGGCCACCAAGGCAGGGTGGCCACCAAGGCAGGGTGGCCACCAAGGCAGGGTGGCCACCAAGGCAGGGTGGCCACCAAGGCAAGGTGGCCACCAAGGCAGGGTAGCCTGACAAAGAAAAACTTTCATCATCATTCACTCCATCACTGTCTTGCCAGAGGCGTGCTTACACTACAGCTACAAAACTGCAACATTAACACCCATCCTTCACGTCATAGAAGTATAAATTAAGTGTTTATTTAGCATTTATTGTTAAGGTGTGTGAGGAGACGGACCCATACTTGGTGTGGAAGACGTGTACAGACAGTAGAGCTTTATCATCATTTAATAAAGCTCTCCACTGAGCTGGTGTTGTATACAAACAGTGTAGTTTGAGCTGTAAGAAACTATAAAACACACTTAAAGAAATATTATTTAATTAATAAAACATTTCAACCAAAAAAAAAATATGATAGATCAATACATAGTAGAGGCTCTTGATTAAAGACGTTCCATGTTCCAACTGTGGTAGAGCAGCAACTGCTAGGTGTCTCAGCAACAACTGCTAGGTGTCTCAGCAACAACTACTAGGTGTCTCAGCAACAACTCCTAGGTGTCTCAGCAACAAATACTAGGTGTATTTTCAACAACTGCTAGGTGTCTCAGCAACAACTGCTAGGTGTCTCTGCAATAACTGCTAGGTGTCTCTGCAACAACTGCTAAGTGTCTCTGCAACAACTACTAGGTGTCTCTGCAACAACTGCTAGGTGTCTCAGCAACAACTGCTAGGTGTCTCTGCAACAACTGCTAGGTGTCTCAGCAACAACTGCTAGGTGTCTCAGCAACAACTGCTAGGTGTCTCTGCAACAACTGCTAGGTGTCTCAGCAACAACTGCTAGGTGTCTCTGCAACAACTGTTAGGTGTCTCTGCAACAACTGCTAGGTGTCTCTGCAACAACTGTTAGGTGTCTCAGCAACAACTGTTAGGTGTCTCTGCAACAACTGTTAGGTGTCTCTGCAACAACTGCTAGGTGTCTCTGCAACAACTACTAGGTGACTGCAACAACTGCTAGGTGTCTCTGCAACAACTGCTAGGTGTCTCTGCAACAACTGCTAGGTGTCTCTGCAACAACTGCTAGGTGTCTCTGCAACAACTGCTAGGTGTCTCTGCAACAACTGCTAGGTGTCTCTGCAACAACTACTAGGTGTCTTAGCAACAAATACTAGGTGTATTTGCAACAACTGCTAGGTGTCTGCAACAACTGCTAGGTGTCTCTGCAACAACTGCTAGGTGTTTCTGCAACAACTGCTAGGTGTCTCTGCAACAACTGCTAGGTGTCTCTGCAACTGTTAGGTGTCTCAGCAACAACTGTTAGGTGTCTCTGCAACAACTGTTAGGTGTCTCAGCAACAACTGCTAGGTGTCTCTGCAACAACTGTTAGGTGTCTCAGCAACAACTGCTAGGTGTCTCTGCAACAACTGCTAGGTGTCTCTGCAACAACTGCTAGGTGTCTCTGCAACAACTACTAGGTGTCTCAGCAACAAATACTAGGTGTATTTGCAACAACTGCTAGGTGTCTCAGCAACAACTGTTAGGTGTCTCAGCAACAACTGTTAGGTGTCTCTGCAACAACTGCTAAGTGTCTCTGCAACAACTGCTAGGTGTCTCTGCAACAACTGCTAGGTGTCTCTGCAACAACTGTTAGGTGTCTCTGCAACAACTGTTAGGTGTCTCTGCAACAACTGTTAGGTGTCTCAGCAACAACTGTTAGGTGTCTCTGCAACAACTGTTAGGTGTCTCTGCAACAACTGCTAGGTGTCTCTGCAACAACTGTTAGGTGTCTGCAACAACTGCTAGGTGTCTCTGCAACAACTGCTAGGTGTCTCTGCAACAACTGCTATGTGTCTCTGCAACAACTGCTAGATATCTCTGCAACAACTGCTAGGTGTCTCTGCAACAACTACTAGGTGTCTCTGCAACAACTGCTAGGTGTCTCTGCAACAACTGCTAGGTGTCTCTGCAACAACTGTTAGGTGTCTCAGCAACAACTGTTAGGTGTCTCTGCAACAACTGTTAGGTGTCTCTGCAATAACTGCTAGGTGTCTCTGCAATAACTGTTAGGTGTCTCTGCAATAACTACTAGGTGTCTCTGCAACAACTGCTAGGTGTCTCTGCAACAACTGCTAGGTGTCTCTGCAACAACTGCTAGGTGTCTCTACCTGCTACAATTATGTTTAGGTTTCTTGTCACTCTCATGATGTCAACTATTTTCTTTTCTTTTTAAAGTTTTGGTCCAAAATTCTAGTTATGGTTGAATATAGAGATATTGTTGTTATTGCTGTTGTTGTTAATAATAATAATAATAATAATAATAATAATAATAATAATAATAATAATAATAATAATAATAATAATAATAATATAATAATAATAATAATAATAATAATAATAATAATAATAATAATAATAATAATAATAATAATAATAATAATAATAATTATTATTATTATTAATAATAGTGTTCATTATTATTATTATTATTATTATTTATATTAAGGTCACATAACATGCGAATGGATAGTATAGTACAGGGCTACTCAACTACTATGAGCAAAGGTCCACTTGGACAAGTACCAATGTATACAAAGGTCCGGATATATTTTTTACACGCAGTCATGAATAGCAACAACTCCGAGTACAGGTCAGTGTACTCAGCATTTTGTATGAACTTCATTTTCAGTCCTCGTCTTATAAAAATTTACCAAATACGAAGATAAATAATTGGAAAAACAATTTTTACATTAAATCAAACAAGGTTAGGATTTTTTTTTAACTCAAATTTGTTTAAATGAAGTTTTCAAATCGAAAAATTATATATATATATATATATATATATATATATATATATATATATATATATATATATATATATATGTGTGAAACAAAAGCCTCTAATTGTTTTACATGATGGTAGGATTGCTGGTGTCTTCTTTCTGTCTCATAAACATGCAAGATTTCAGGTACATCTTGCTACTTCTACTTACACTTAGGTCACACTACACTTCATGTACAAGCATATATATACTCACTCCTCTGGGTTTTCTTCTATTTTCTTACTAGTTCTTGTTCTTATTTCCTCTTATCTCCATGGGGAAGTGGAACAGAATTCTTCCTCCGTAAGCCATACCGGGAGCAAGGGGCTTGTAACTCCTTCTCATGTATATATTACTAAAGTTAAAAGAGAAACTTTTGTTTTTCTCTTTGGGCCACCCGCCTTGGTGGGAAACGGCCGACGTGTATATATATATATATATATATATATATATATATATATATATATATATATATATATATATATATATATATATATACAAAAAGATCACAGTAAACAGGTGATATCAAAATATGCACGACAACCACTATGAAAAAATAGAGAAATTCCAAGCGCTTTCGTGACTACTCACATTATCAAGGAACTATAAAAGGAAACATGACAAGAAGGCTTATAAAGGGGCAAGACTACACCTCACAGTCACATCATACTTAGTATGATGTGACTGTGATGTGACTGTCTTTGCAGAGGCGCTCAGATACGACAGCTGAGAAAAGTCCCTCCCAGCTGTCACTATCCCAGACCCCTCCTTTAAAGTGCAGGCATTGTACTTCCCATTTCCAGGACTCAAGTCCAACTAAATCAATTAACTGGTTTCCCTGAATCCCTTCACAAAATGTTACCCTGTTCACACTCCAACAGATCGTCATGTCCCAAAAACCATTCGTCTCCATTCATTCCTATCTAACACGTTCACACATGCTTGCTGGAAGTCCAAGCCCCTCGCCGACAAAACCTCCTTTACCCCCTCCCTCCAACCTTTTCTAGGACGACCCCTACCCCACCTTCCTTCTCCTACAGATTTATACGCTCTCCAAGTCATTCTAATTTGATCCATTCTCTCTAAATGACCAAACCACCTCAACAACCCCTCTTCAGCCCTCTGACAAATGCTTTTAGTAACTCCACACCTTCTCCTAATTTCCACATTCCGAATTTTCTGCATAATATTTACACCACACATTGCCCTTAGACAGGACATCTCCACTGCCTCCAGCCTCCTCCTCGCTGCAGCATTTGCAACCCATGCTTCACATCCATATAAGAGTGTTGGTACCACTATACTTTCGTACATTCCCTTCTTTGCCTCCATGGATAACGTTTTTTGTCTCCACAGATGCCTCAACGCACCACTCACCTTTTTCCCTTCATCAATTCTATGGTTAACCTCATCCTTCATAAACCCATCCGCTGACACGTCAACTCCCAAATATCTGAAAACATTTACTTCTTCCATAATCCCTCTCTCCAAAGTGATATCCAATTTTTCTTTATTTAAATCGTTTGATACCCTCATCACCTTACTCTTATCTATGTTCACTTTCAACTTTCTACCTTTACACACTCTCCCAAACTCGTCCACTAACCTTTGCAACTTTTCTTTAGAATCTCCCATAAGCACAGTATCATCAGCAAAAAGTAACTGTGTAAACTCTAATTTTGCATTTAATTCCCCATAATTTAATCCCACCCCTCTCCCCAACACCCTAGCATTTACTTCTTTTACAACCCCATCTATAAATATATTAAACAACCATGGTGACATTACAGATCCCTGTCTAAGACCTACTTTACCGGGAAGTAATCTCCTCTCTCCTACACACCCTAACCTGACCTCACTATCCTCATAAAAACTCTTTACAGCCTTCAGTAACTTACTACCTATTCCATACACTTGCAACATTTGCCACATTGCTCCCCTATTCACTCTATCATATGCCTTTTCTAAATCCATAAATGCAATGAAAACTTATCTACCTTTATCTAAATACTGTTCACATATATGCTTCACTGTAAACACTTGATCTACACATCCCCTACCCACTCTAAAGCCTCCTTGCTCATCTGCAATCCTACTCTCTGTCTTACCTCTAATTCTTTCAATAATAACCCTGCCAAACACTTTACCTGGTATACTCAGTAAACTTATTCCCCTATAATTTTTACACTCTCTTTTATCCTCCTTCCCTTTATATAAAGGAACTATACATGCTCTCTGCCAATCCCTAGGTACCTTCCCTCTTTCATACATTTATTAAACATTTATATATATATATATATATATATATATATATATATATATATATATATATATATATATATATATATATATATATATATATGTCGTGCCGATTAGGTAAAACTGGTCAATTAGCAAGAACTCATCTAAAATTAAGTCCTTTCTAAAATTTTCTCTTATACATTTAAAGATATAGTTTTTTCATTTATGTTAATGTAAAAATTTATAATTTTGTACCAAGAGAAACTTTGAAAACCTACCTAACCTTATTATAACAAGCGCAATTTAATTTAGCCTAACCCAAATAAATATATTTTAGATACGTTTACAATAATTAAATAATAACAAAACACAATGAAATATATTTTTTTCGTTAGGTTCAGAATGATTTTTGCGAAATTATTGCATACACAAATTTTCGCTTGTCTTATATGGCAAGAAGAGCGTTGCTATTTAAGCCAAAATCGCAAGTTTTACCTAATCGGCACGACATATATATATATATATATATATATATATATATATATATATATATATATATACTGATTAACAGATTGGTATATAATAAAAATTACACTACAACAGGATTTGAAGTTTTATTTAATTAAAAAAAATATCCGAATTGTTGAGATCATTTTGAAGATCGTGTGTTTTTCCCCCTTGCAGTTTAACGTTATTTAGCTATGTAGCTATGCTAGAATACTGTATTCCATTCAGTGTATGTATTCCATTCAGTGTATGTATTTCATTCAGTGTATGTATTCCATTCAGACAGAATAATGTATTAATCCCGCTTTTGTGTAATACCTGATCCTGAACGTGGTAACACCTGTTATTTAATTAAGCTTTCTCCTGAAGCCCGCGGTCCAACTACAACACTCAGAAGGTCCGGATTCGGACCGCACCCCGCCAGTTGAGTAGCCCTGGTATAGAATCTAGATAGTATAACGAAAAAATATCGTAGTGCTGGACCTCTACGGAATTTGCTACCCATGTTTCAATTAAATATTGGGGCCTCGCGTTCTAAACTCTACGAAGTTTACTTCCCATTTTTCACTTACTCCTCTTACTGATTCATTGACAAATGTTTAAGAGACGTTCTTTTAAGAATATTCCATTAACAGAGAAAGAACAGAAAAAAACAGAGAAATTCTTAGCCTTTCCCCTCCCCTTGTCTATTTAATTTCAGCAAAACTTAATAATTTTCGTGGTTATATCCTTGCAATATACTTTTCATGCCACCACATTGTTTGTTTGTATGGTTTTCACACCAGATATTGATCTCATGCGAATCATTAACCAACACACCTCTGGCCGAGCTGTGGTGCCTGCGCTAAATTGCTTGCAGCTAGCACTAACAAGCTGGTCGACCAGGCCTGCTCTGTCATTCCCAATATTCCTACTGGTTCTAGTCACAATGCTCTTCTCAGCATTAGTTTACGACTGTCTTCTACACATCTCTTCTAACTCCTCTACTAACGCCTGTAGCTTCTCTACCTCATCTCCCAATAACACTGGATCATCTGCAAACCTCTGACAGATCGCGAGGACACACGCTGCCCATTGTTCCACTCATTGGTAAGAATGGTGAAATGAAAATTCTTATTGAACGTAAGATTTGGAAAGCTCTAGATGATTAGCAATGTATTTTTTTTCCTAGCTACTCCTTATCAAAGCACGAAGCCGGTAACATAGTCACCTATATTCTCACTATCCGTTAATACAATCTGTCAAGTAACAGAGCGGATAGCATTACCATTTACCGTTAATACAAACTAAAGTTTGACGCCAATGTAACTTAAGCAACACAAAGAACACAATGTAACTAACATCCCTCACTTTCTTGCGTTACCTTCATTTCCATTTTCAGTTTGTATCGACCACAAAGCGTTTGATAACGTCCAAATTATCCAGCAAAAGAAAGTAAACCCTTAAATAACATTACTCTCATAAAGGGAGAAAAATATCTGGTTACTCTCGACTTTCAGACGAAAGAAAACAAAGCCAGCAGAAGCCAGCAGAAGCCAGCAGAAGGAATCATTCTCAAGGACTGACCGTACTTGACGACCATCACTATAATTCGTCCTTTCACAAAGCTTTCTTTCAACGTATCGTGGAAATATCAAACATTTAATACAGCAGACTCACTCCGTGTTGCTGGTGATTTACTGTGACATTAAACCAAAATAACAAGAAATTTAAAAGACCAGTCTTCTAAAGTGGTCAGTTATTGCGCATGACACTAGCCAGCATTTCACTGAAGAGCATCTTACATTGACATGTCTTTTACAATGTAATGTGGTTAACAATGACTTGTTTCTTACAATGTTCAGCGTCTTACAATGAAATCTTGAAAAATTTCATCCTAGTAATTAGTGCTTAAAGGTCTTTCTGACAAAACTAAATATAACAGCAACTCTTTCGTCTATTGCAGGGATCGAACCGTAGGGTGAGGGAAAGAGTTTACAAACCCGTCGCTCCACTGACCATCCTAGAGGGAACTTCGGGAAAAGCTGCTGCAGTTGGGCGGAAGTTACAGTGTAACTGTTGTGGGGACAGAGGAGAGAGACTCCCTCAAGATTTGTGGTCCAGTGTCACAGTGACTGCCGCAGGCGTTTCCCAGTACAGCTTATGGCGAGACTGAGTCCTCAGTGGAGCTCCCACTAGCATGGTCAATAAGGCGGCTGGCTCGTAAATTGGTGCCCCGGTTTGATACCCAGTTCGACCTACTGCTATCCGTATTAATGTCTGCAACATCAACATCCTCGCCAGAAACGACGTTTAGAATTGAAACACAATTCTCCCGGTGGAAGGTCTCATCGAAGCTGGGCGCCGCGAGCCACAATCAATTCCCTTAAACCCGACCCTGAATACCTGCAGTGATCGCCTTTACTTCAACCTGTAAGGGATCTGACCGGAAATGAAGGATATTATTGGCGATCGTAGCAGCAGATATTTGCCTCTGGTTGGACTCAAATTATCACCACTTGCAGCGCGGCTGCAGGTGGGGAATACGAACAGATTGGGAGATCGGGTGAACTATACATCATATAAGAGAATGTAAAATATAAAGAAAGGAGGGGAAAGATAGGAAACTGGAACATGAATCAAAGACAGACAGGAAAATCTAGAAAGGAAAGTGTTCAAAGGGAAGTGAGGAATAAAAATGTGTGACTCGGAATAAGACAAATGTTGAAAGGAACAGACATCTAGCAAGGTTTCAGAGACAATGTTTGACTGGGAAAACATTATGTAATGGAACAGCCAGATCTTATATGAAAGAAGGAAAGAGACGTTGGAAGGAAGAAGAGACACTATGGGAAGTGTGTTTTTTGCCACACTGACACTTGTTAAGAGTCCGCTGAAGTGTCAGTTTATACGCCCTGAGACTTACTCGTCTCCGCGTATACCTTTCCCTTGATGGTACATGTATTGTGGGGAAGTAAAAAGAGAGACGGGAGGTAAATTTTATTATTTATTTTACACAGGGCTTCAGTTCTGCAGCTGGTACGATAGTTTGTCCTTAATGATCACTTCTGTTGTTTGTCGGCGGTACAAGGTGGCAGGAGAGGCCTCCTCCTCCTCATTCTTCTTCTCTTCTTCCTCCTGCTCCTCCTCCTTTTCTTCCTTCTCTTCCCAGCACGCTATATTTCATGTCTACCAATATGTCACGTCAGTGTAAGTTACGTCAGTCAATGTATATCTGGTCATTGAAAGTCACATCAGTTAATGGATGTCGTGTCAGTGTAAGAAACGTTAGTCAGTGACTTCCATGTTAGTCACTGTATGTCATATCAGTGTAAGTCATGTTAGTTAGTGTATGTCATCTCAGTAAGTGTAAGTCACGTCAGTTAGCATATGTCTTTTCAGTCAGTGTATGTCACCGAAACTCACATCAGTTAGTGTATGTCATATCAGTGAATTTCATGTCAGTGTAAGTCACGTCACACAGTACATGTCAGGTTACTGCAAGTCATGTCAGGTAGTGAATGGTATGAATGTTGCTTTCGGTAATAGTTTTCATTGCCTAATTTTGTGCTTCTTTCCTCCCTCTTCGTTCCATCATTATCTCGTCTGTATCTCCCTTGTCAATCCCTTTATGTCCCTATTTGGCCTCCTCTTATCTCTCATACAACCGCAATTAATGACTCTCTTCTTACCATCTCCTCTCCCTCAAGGACTTCTTCTCTTCTTTATGTCTCCTTTATCTCTTCTCTCTCTCTCTCTCTCTCTCTCTCTCTCTCTCTCTCTCTCTAGCGAGTCTGCAGGTGGTGATAATTTGAGTCCAACCAGAGGCAAATATCTGCTGCTACGATCGCCACTAATATCCTTCATTTCCGTTCAGATCCCTTACAAATTGAAGTAAACGCGATCACTGCAGGTATTCAGGGTCGGGTTTAAGGGAATTGATTGTGGCTCGCGGCGCCCAGCTTAGATGGGACCTTCCACCGGCAGAATTGTGTTGTAAGTGGAAACGTAATTTCTGGTGAGGATGTTGATGTGGCAGCCATGTTGAGGGGGTGAGGGGGGTTGTGGGGGGAAGATGCGGTGGTGGTGATGGTCGGCAGTGATGGTGGTGGCGATGGTGGTGCTGGTAGTGGTAGTTGGTGTTAGTAGTGGTTTTCGTGTACCCAGGTGCTACCTTCCTCCTCTTCCAACTTTCCCATAACATTTTTTTCACTATTTCCTCCCACCTTAGCTCTTAACTTTCCCAAATCTTGTCATTCTTATCATAACCGAATTAAAAACAAAACTATTTCTGGATGGACCTGCAACACAGGGGTTGTGCAAGGTTTACACATGTATACACTGTGTGCTAAGTCAACCACAGGTGACCCGAGTTTATGGAGAAGCGTGGTGCTAGATGAGTACTCTTAACTACAACAGTGACTGTACAATCCCGAGGTTGATTGGTTTATGGGGTTTAAAGTCTATCTACTAACCGAGGGTTGTTAAGGCTGCACGTCGCCTTTTCACTACCAGTCAATAGTACTTTAAGCCCTAAATTAGGGATTAATGTAAGTTCTCGGTATACATACAGTGAGAGACATACACCTCACAGTGTATATATCTTGCTGACTCTCACAATAAACCAAGATTGATAACCAATACGATATGAACCAGCTGATAGCAACAACCAACACCATCTGAAAGATCAGACAGACCCAGCACTCAGGGTTTGTGGTGCTGGGTAGTCTACTAGCTATGTTAGTCGACTACCCGATAAATGCCTCTGACGCACCATGCTTTCAGCTGGCTGAAATGACTTGGAGGGTCGTGGCTTTGTGTTAAGTGTTACCCACCACGTACTTAATAACGAAGAGTTCATTGGGCTGCAATGTGATGGTTGTTATTGTGGTAGTGGTGGTGATGGTGGCGGTAGTTTTGGTAGGTGTGATAATAGTTGATGTTTGCTACTAACAACCAAACTGGTAGTCACTGTACTGCCAACAACCAAACGGGTAGTCACTCCACTGGCAACAACCAATCTGGTAGTCACTACACATGTAACAGCAACGAATACGCCGGCAAATTAAGGGAACCTTCACTTGAATTAATCAGTGACCCCCAGTATCTTCACCTAAATCAACCAGTGACAGGCAGATCAACCAGTGACAGGCAGATCAATCAGTGATAGACATCTTCATTTGAATCACTCCTCAGCAGCAACTAATACACTAGTCTTTATAGCCTTCTCTCTTTCTTCCCATTTTTTATGTCTTAAATTAAAACACGAAGGGTATACTCTCGTAAAGTGTTCCAGTAGTGCGTTACAACAACAATAAGTGTGCAGTGTGGCTCATCCTTCCGGTCTGAGACAATCTTCGACGGTCGTTGAGAACAAAGTACTGTTAAAATTAGTCACTGCAAGACGATAGTCATTGTTGCAAGCTAAGTCGAATAAACTTGCTGGTTCTACACAAATTTTCTAACAAGTTCAAAGTCAAAGATTCTGGACTCGGCGCCAGAGGTCATGAGTCTGTCGCAGTAAAACTTTCAGTCTTTGATGGTACATTTGCGAGCTTCAGATGAAGACTTCTCCAAGACAAATTATGGTGATCTCCTCCAAGTACCGTCCTGAGGACTTCCTTTCATGTTGTTCCTTGCAGGTCCTACATCCTGATGTCTGCGTCTCGGCTTTCCTTGCTCCGGACCTTCATGTTCATGGATAATTGTAAACATTTTGTGTCAAACTTTATAAAACTTTCCATTTTCTTCCGTTATATTCTTGAATTAGGGAGAGGAGAGTTGATATTTTCTGAAGAATTATCCATAAGTCAACTTTTTTTTTTTCAAGAATAATAATCGCAACACAGAGGTTCCAACAATTGACAACTAACTCGTATTTGGAAATGTTGGAAAGGAATTTTTTTTCGACGTAATAATGGTCGTAAATCGAAACGTCGTCCACGTTTTGAATAAGTTGTGTGGCAATGTTTTTGTTGATACTGTTGTGTATGTCACAGACTATGTCAACTGTATGGCATTAAAGTTATTTGAAAGTCAGTAATTTGATCCTATAAAGAGGCTAAGAAGATCACGTCAGGTGTGTGAGAGGTGTTAGTGAGAGTCATCTTTGTTGCACACGATGATGTTAGTTTGTCAGTGTTTTGTTATGTGAAGAAACCCACCTACAGTGTTGCACACACACAACACCTAACACCTGTATAGTGTGCAAAGTCCTGGAGAAAATCATCAGGAAAAGAATGGTGGAGCACCTCGAGGTGAACAGGATAATAAACACCAGACAGCACGGATTCCGGGAAGGCAAATCCTGTGTAACAAACCTCCTAGAGTTCTATGATAAAGTAACAGAGGTAAGGCAAGAGAGAGAAGGGTGGGTTGATTGCATTTTCCTGGACTGCAGGAAGGCCTTCGACACAGTTCCTCACATGAGATTAGTAAAGAAGTTGGAAGAACAAGCATGTATAACAGGAAGGGCACTGGAATGGATCAGGGAATACCTCACAGGGAGGCAACAACGGGTCATGGTGCGTGATGAGGTATCACAGTGGGCGCCTGTGACGAGCGGCGTACCGCAGGGGTCAGTCCTAGGACCAGTGTTATTCTTGGTATATGTAAACGACATGACGGATGGGATAGACTCAGAAGTGTCTCTGTTCGCAGATGATGTGAAATTAATGAGGAGAATCACATCGGAAGAAGACCAAGCAGGACTTCAAACAGACCTGGACAAGCTTGACATCTGGTCTAGCAACTGGCTTCTCGAATTCAATCCCACCAAATGCAAAGTCATGAAGATCGGAGAAGGACAAAGAAGACCGCTGACAGAGTACAGGCTAGGTGGACAAGGGCTACAAACCTCGGCAAAGGAGAAAGACCTTGGGGTGAGTATAACGCCAAGTACGTCTCCGGAGGCACACATCAACCAGATAACTGCGGCAGCATATGGGCGACTGGCAAACCTAAGATTAGCGTTCCGTTACCTAAACAAGGAATCGTTCAAGACACTGTACACCATACTAGAATATGCAGCACCAGTCTGGAACCCACACCTGGTCAAGCACGTAAAGAAACTAGAGAAAGTGCAAAGGTTTGCGACAAGGCTAGTTCCACAACTCAGGGGTCTGTCCTATGAGGAAAGGTTGAGGGAAATAGGACTAACAACACTGGAGGAAAGAAGGGTCAGAGGAGACATGATAACGACATACAAAATACTGCGGGGAATCGACAAGGTAGACAGGGACAGGATGTTCCAGAGAGGGAACACAGAAACAAGGGGACACAACTGGAAGCTGAAGACTCAGATGAGTCAAAGGGATGTTAGGAAGCATTTCTTCAGCCACAGAGTAGTCAGGAAGTGGAATAGTCTAGAGAAAGATATAGTGGAGGCAGGAACCATACATAGTTTTAAGACGAGGTATGATAGAGCTCATGGAGCAGGGAGAGCAGAGACCCAGCAGCGGACAGCGAAGAGGCGGGGCCAGGAGCTGAGTCTCGACACCTGCAACCACAATTAGGTGAGTACCTCTTGCAGGGGTCGATTCACAGTTCCTGTCCCCGCCTCTTTGCTAGTTGCTACTAGATCCACTCTCTCCCTGCTCTGTCTTGTGTGTGTGTCTTCTAATGAGCCATACAACACATGGGAAACATTTTCTTTATTGAAAATTTGAACAATTAGCAAGTGGGTTTCTTCATATTTCTAAAATCCAAGAAAGGTGACCTTCAGTGCACAATAATGCATGACTTGTTGGGTGCTGCTGCATCGCTCTCTGCAAGATTGCATCTAAACAAACTTTAAATTGCTTTGCAACTGCCTGCTGACTCGCCATATTTATATCTGCTAACTTTTTGTTAAAAAAAACAATGCAACAAATTATGGAATTTATGTGAAATAAGTAAAATGATATACCATTTTTCGAATGATTTTAATGGAAGAAACTATCAAATTAATTTAATATAAACCAAAAAATATAATTTCTTTATAAAATGAGTTTCATGAACATTTTATGAACTGTTACACTGGTAAACAATTACAGAAATTTTTACGCATTCAAACACCAATAATTACTGTCAACAGAACAATATTTTATGTTCCAATAACTTTACTGAAACC
Source organism: Cherax destructor (assembly GCA_009830355.1). Classification (NCBI taxonomy): domain Eukaryota; kingdom Metazoa; phylum Arthropoda; class Malacostraca; order Decapoda; family Parastacidae; genus Cherax; species Cherax destructor. Next base: position 52,413 of record WNWK01007189.1, on the reverse strand, counting down.
CCCAAAAAAATTACAATTTAAAAATAAACTCCCGTGATTATTTAAAAAACCCGTTTAATCCCCCGTTATCAATGTGAATAATATTGAAGCCTAGCTAAACTAAAGAAAGATTCAGTGAATTCACTGTAACTACAAAATTGTATAATTTCTAAGAATATTTATAATGCTTTTAATGCTTTGAACATTATAGAAATAAAACGTCACTTGTGAATTCTAATCTTCCAGTATTTGTAAACACTACACACGACACCATTGTGTTGTAGACACTACACACGACACCATGGTGTTGTAGACACTACACACGACACCATGGTGTTGTAGACACTACACACGACACCATGGTGTTGTAGACACTACACACGACACCATGGTGTTGTAGACACTACACACGACACCATGGTGTTGTAGACACTACACACGACACCATGTAAAGACAGTGTTGTAGACACTACACACGACACCATGGTGTTGTAGACACTACACACGACACCATGGTGTTGTAGACACTACACACGACACCATGGTGTTGTAGACACTACACACGACACCATGGTGTTGTAGACACTACACACGACACCATGGTGTTGTAGACACTACACACGACACCATGGTGTTGTAGACACTACACACGACACCATGGTGTTGTAGACACTACACACGACACCATGGTGTTGTAGACACTACACACGACACCATGGTGTTGTAGACACTACACACGACACCATGGTGTTGTAGACACTACACACGACAACATGGTGTTGTAGACACTACACACGGCACCATGGTGTTGTAGACACTACACACGACACCATGGCGTTATAGACACTACACACGACACCATGGTGTTGTAGACACTACACACGACACCATGGTGTTCACTACAGTGATCAACACTATGGAACAACACACTGAAACTACATACAACACATAGAAACAACACACAACACATTGAAACAACACACAACTCATTGAAACAACACACAACACATTGAAACAACACACAACACATTGAAACAACACACAACACATTGAAACAACACACAACACATTGAAACAACACACAACACATTGAAACAACACACAACACATTGAAACAGCACATAACACACTGAAACAACACACAACACATTGAAACAACACACAACACATTGAAACAACACACAACACATTGAAACAACACACAACTCATTGAAACAACACGCAACACATTGTAGCAACACACACAACACATTGAAACAACACACAACACATTGAAACAACACGCAACACATTGAAACAGCACATAACACACTGAAACAACACACAACTCATTGAAACAACACACAACACAATGAAACAACACACAACACATTGAAACAACACATTGAAATAACACACATCTCATTGAAACAACATACAACACATTGAAACAACACACATCTCATTGAAACAACATACAACACATTGAAACAACACACATCTCATTGAAACAACACACATCTCATTGAAACAACATACAACACATTGAAACTACATACAACACACAACTCATTGAAACAACACACAACACATTGAAACAACACACAACACATTGAAACTACATACAACACATTGAAACAACACACAACACATTGTAACAACACACAACACATTGAAACAACACACAACACATTGAAACAACACACAACACATTGAAACAACACACAACACATTGAAACAACACACAACAAATTGAAACAACACACAACACATTGAAACAACATACAACACATTGAAACAACACACAACACATTGTAACAACACACACAACACATTGAAACTACACACAACACATAGAAACAACACACAACACATTGAAACAACACACAACACATTGAAACAACACACAACACATTGAAACAACACACAACACATAGAAACAACACACAACACATTGAAACAACACACAACACATTGAAACAACACACAACACATTAAAACAGCACACAACACATTGAAGCAACACACAACACATTGAAACAACACACAACACATTGAAACAACACACAACTCATTAAAACAGCACACAACACATTGAAACAACACACAACACATTGAAACAACACACAACTCATTAAAACAACACACAAATCATTGAAACAACACACAACACATTGTAACAACACACAACACATTGTAACAATACACAACTCATTGAAACAACACACAACACATTGTAACAACACACAACGTTATGGGGTTTAATACAGTGGTCTGGAAGAGTTAGTACGCTATACATAAGTTTCAATACCTTCATTGTTACACTTATCATCATCTTTAATCCAGTATATTTCTCATTAATATCTTCTCCACTCCCAAGTTTCGCTCATCAACATCTTCAACTCAATATGCAATAGCTCCTGGTGAGCGAAATGTCTCACAAAATGTTTCCTATACCTTGGGGGGGGGGGGGGGGGGGGGGGGGGGGGGGGGGGGGGGGTCTTCTGCTCATCAACATCTTCAACTCAATATGCAATAGCTCCTGGTGAGCGAAATGTCTCACAAAATGTTTCCTATACCTTGCGCATGCGTCGTCTTTATCTATATTAAAATGCTGTTTCTTTATTTACACAGACCTAGTTTGCAATTTACATTTTGAAAAAAAGATGGCGGACATTACAAAATGTCATAAAGGCGAGTATTATAATTTCCTCGGCGAGAATTTCATTACATTCACAGACAGGAACACAGCTTTCTTCCCTCGCAGTCTCTTACGACCCTCCGCCAGGCTCTTACAAGCAGTAACCCAGCTCTCTTTCTCGAGTCTTTTAAGACTCTTGAACGACAGCATCTCTCTCTCTCTCTCTCTCTCTCTCTCTCTCTCTCTCTCTCTCTCTCTCTCTCTCTCTTTCTCTCTCTCTCTTTTAAGATTTCACCAGCGGGGGGGGGGGGTACTAGGATGGCCAAGAGAAGTACACATACGTTATTATTTCCTCACTGATATAACAATTCTCATCACCGCTCTGATAAATAAAATAATTCGTACTCATGATTCATTAAGACTCATTAAATGCGATCACCCGACCAATATACCTCCCAAAAAAAATTCAATAAAAATAATATTGTCACTTATTATAACCCAGAGATTAGGATGATTTCTAAATTTAATGAAAGGATTCGAATTCTACGAACTATCCTCTTCCGGGGTTATACTCCAAGTCCGAAGCTGTGGCAAAGGAGATTTGATGCCATTTGATTAACTCTGCCTTCAGAGTTGGCTGGTTTAAAGTAAAGTGGCCGAGTAAAGTGGTCGGGTAAAGTGGCTAATATCCTGGAACGCCTTAATCCCGCTAATATTAGTTAAGCGTCTCTTCTTGATATTGTGGGAGCTACCGGGACCAGGTCGACTCTCTTCATTAAGTAAATACCACAGTAATATTCCCTCCCTAGTGGCAGACCCCTGTGGAATATTCCCTCTCAAGTGGCTGGTCGGGAATATTCCCTCTCAAGTGGATGGTCGAGAATATTCCCTCTCAAGTGGCTGGTCGGGAATATTCCCTCTCAAGTGGCTGGTCGGGAATATTCCCTCTCAAGTGGCTGGTCGGAAATATTCCCTCTCAAGTGGCTGGTCGGGAATATTCCCTCTTAAGTGGCTGGTCGGGAATATTCCCTCTCAAGTGGCTGGTCGGGAATATTCCCTCTTAAGTGGCTGGTCGGGAATATTCACTCTCAAGTGGATGGTCGAGAATATTCCCTCTCAAGTGGCTGGTCGGGAATATTCCCTCTCAAGTGGCTGGTTGGGAATATTCCCTCTTAAGTGGCTGGTCGGGAATATTCCCTCTCAAGTGGATGGTCGAGAATATTCACTCTCAAGTGGCTGGTCGGGAATATTCCCTCTCAAGTGGATGGTCGGGAATATTCCCTCTCAAGTGGCTGGTTGGGAATATTCCCTCTTAAGTGGCTGGTCGGGAATATTCACTCTCAAGTGGATGGTCGAGAATATTCACTCTCAAGTGGCTGGTCGGGAATATTCCCTCTTAAGTGGTAGACTCGTGAATATTCCCTAGTAAATGACGGAGCAGAACTCGCAAGCACTCATAAAATTTCGTGTAATGAGCGTCTCTCTTGGTAGAGCTGACTTCATGATGACACTCAGTGACACGAGACGAGATCCTCTCTTGCTGAAGCCAAACCCACGACGTTTCTCTCCGTATAATGCTGGTGGCAACAGCACGTTTCCATTTTTATAATGCGTGTGATACTATCACCTTGAAACACATTCTTCCCCCCCCCCTCCCCGCCTCCCTCTCCCCCTCTTCAAAATCAGATAAAGTGTATCACTTTTATATGGTGCGCGATGTAGAGAGTAATAATTAAAACGCCAACAATAGCCTTAAAATTTTCTTTACTGAAACAAAAATGAAAAGCACCAAACTTTCGATTTTTTTACTCCTGATAACTTTCAAATAATAAAGGTTTAAGCTAAGAGTTTCATATGTGAATATATATATATATATATATATATATATATATATATATATATATATATATATATATATATATATATATATATATATATATATATATATATATATATATAAATATATATATATATATAAATATATACATATATATATATATACATATATATATATATATATATATATATATATATATATATATATATATATATCATATATATACATATATATATATATATATATATATATATATATATATATATATATATATATATATATATATATATATATATATATATATACAAAAGATTTAAGAGATACATTGTTGATATAAAGATGGCATATACAGCACACGAGGTGTGAGAGATACATGTCTAGTACATATTGTTACATGTTTGTCACTGATTATAATGCGAAATCTCATCCAGCTTCTCAGAGCTGGGGCGCGTGCCCAGAATACAGCATGCATTACCCCTCTGAACAGCAGCGCTGAGTCGCTGGAACAGAAAACTAGCTGCCCTGTGATCCCTAGTTACCCTGTTGAGTCTTTTGCCCAGCTCCTTGAGGAACTTAGATGCACTTTCCCCATGAGCCAAGGGTCTCTGAGCCTATGGGAGCAAACATATAATGATGGGCAAGTTCTCCATATTTTCTCGACTTCTGGGACTCCCTGAAGGTGGCAGCTGCCCCTCCTTCCTCCCTGGTGTATTGGAGATTGGTATCAGCCAAGGTAGATGCACATGTGTAGTCCCACACCACCTGCTTGCCGTCTGTCCAGGCTTGAAGGGTGATACCATCTGGACGCTTTTGGCTACCATCAGATCTGCATAGTTGGGGTGGCTCCCTTACTGCTGGGCATCCGGCTGTTGTGAGGCTCCTCTTGATAATGTTATTAACCTCTTCATGTCTTGCAATCTTTCCCTCGGATTTACGACACACAAGACCATGGTACCCGAATCGGTCTGCTGCTTCACTGCCACAAATAAACCTGTGTTCGGCGAGAATAGGCCTGGTTTCAGAGCCTGTTAGATTATCCCAGATCCTGGCTCCATCAACGAACTTTTGGTCATGGATTCCAATCGTGTCCCAAAGATGTTCAGGGAGAATTGCTGCTACCAGCCCTCTGGATGCAATGCATGAAGACAGGAAAGCAGGTAGAGCAATCTGAGATGACTTGTGGACACCAATGCCTCCTAGTCTGACTGGGAGTGTAGCTTGGTCCCACTGCCCATCTTCTATATATATATATATATATATATATATATATATATATATATATATATATATATATATATATATATATAGAGTTGGAGTGGTTGGTATTTTTGTTTGATAAATGTACGAAAGAGGATGAGTTTGGGAGAGTGTGTAAAGGTAGAAAGTTGAAAGTGAACAAAGATAAGAGTAAGGTGATGAGGGTATCAAACGATTTAAATTAAGAAAAATTGGACATCACATTGGAGAGAGGGATTATGGAAGAAGTAAATGTTTTCAGATATTTGGGAGTTGATTTGTCAGCGGATGGGTTTATGAATGATGAGGTTAACCATAGAATTGATGAAGGAAAAAGGGTGAGTGGTGCGTTAAGGTATCTGTGGAGACAAAAAACGTTATCCATGGAGGCAAAGAAGGGAATGTACGAAAGTATAGTGGTACCAACACTCTTATATGGGTGTGAAGCATGGGTTGCAAATGCTGCAGCGAGGAGGCGGCTGGAGGCAGTGGAAATGTTCTGTCTAAGGGCAATGTGTGGTGTTAACATTATGCAGAAAATTCGTAGTGTGGAAATCAGGAGGAGGTGTGGAGTTACTAAAAGAATTAGTCAGAGGGCTGAAGAGGAGTTGTTGAGGGGGTTTGGTCATTTAGAGAGAATGGAACAAAGCAGAATACTTGGAGAGCGTATAAATCTCTAGGGAAAGGAAGGCGGGGTAGGGGTCGTCCCCGAAAAGGTTGGAAGGGAGGAGTAAAGGTGGTTTTGTGGGCGAGAGGCTTGGACTTCTAGCAATTGTGCGTGAGCGTCTTAGATATGAGTGAAAGGAGACGAATGGTTTTTGGGACCTGACGAGCTGTTGGAGTGTGAGCAGGGTAATATTTTGTGATGAGATTCAGGTAAACCGGTTAGCCGGACTTGAGTCCTGGAAATAGGAAGTACAATGCCTGCACTTTAAAGGAGGGGTTTAGGATATTATATATATATATATATATATATATATATATATATATATATATATATATATATATATATATATATATATATATATATATATTTTATTTATATTTATATATAAGAGAGAGAGGGAGAGATGGAGAGAGAGAGATCAGCTTCACAGTGCATATAATTATAACATGGTCCAATAAAAATGGACACTGCAGATGACTTGAAAGTCTTAACATGTAAATAATTACGGTAATCCGTCAACATCAGACTAATAATTTGTTTTATACAACAGAACTTGAGTTTAGTAAGTCTTCAGAAGACAGTCTTCAAACTTTATGGCTAGTAAACAAACCAGCAGCGTAATTAAAATTGAACTGCCATTAGTAGGGCACCTACACTGACACACTCTAAATTGTTTAGTTAACTTTGACACACACTAAACTATTTAGTTAACTTTGACACACTAAACTATTTAGTTAACACAGTTGATTTCATAGCATGTTGCACTGTTGCCAGGGTGCTGTAAGGTACTCTGCCTCTGAAGTCTTCACTGCAATATTGCAGAAACATTCGGATTTAAATCGTTAAAACTGAACTGATTTAAACAGTTACGTACAGAAGTTAAAACGGTGTAAATCCCCTTTCAGATTCGCTGAGCCCATGTTTATCAATGTTGCTAACTCCTCTAGCTCATACCCATCTACGCTAGATTTGCTACATAGATTTCCAGGGGCTTTTTTTCTCTTTTACGTGATCGATAATCATTACAGAACATTTGCACATAACACTGCCGCTGCTCAACACCTTGTTGTTGTGTTTCCAGTAAGACTGACCAGAAGAACATACAAAATATTAGTTGGGAATTGACTTTGTGAACTCCATTCTGCTATTTTTTTTTTTCTCGCTGTTAAGTCTTCGTCTTTTTCTCTTACTTTAGGAGTGTTATACCAATGTTTTCAACGACGATCTTACGTTCTGAGAAGATTACATGGCTGTTATTTCTCAAATAAACAAGATCTTCCATGAAGCTTTTTTCTAAATCTTTAATATGTGTCTTTTGTTGAACTTTGCCATTAAGACTTTTGTTTCTGTAATCAGTGGCTTCTGAAACTTTCATACAAACTGAAGCCATAGAGACGCACTCGACAGATTTCATACAGATAAGAATTCCGGATTAAAATGAACGGTAGGAGGAGGTCTAACACACTCAACACTGGCTGACCAGAGGTATAGCACTGGCTGACCAAAGGTCTAGCACTGGCTAACCAAAGGTCTAGCACTGGCTGACCAAAGGTCTAACACTGGCTGACCAAAGGTTTAACACTGGCTGACCAAAGGTCAAGCACTGGCTGACCAAAGGCTTAGCACTGGCTGACCAAAGGTCTAACACTGGCTGACCAAAGTTTTAACACTGGCTGACCAAAGGTCAAGCACTGGCTGACCAAAGGTCTAGCACTGGCTGACCAAAGGCTTAGCACTGGCTGACCAAAGGTCTAACACTGGCTGACCAAAGGTCTAACACTGGCTGACCAAAGGTCAAGCACTGGCTGACCACAGGTCTAGTACTGGCTGACCAAAGGTCTAGCACTGGCTGACCAAAGGTCTAGCACTGGCTGACCAAAGGTCTAGCACTGGCTGATCAAAGGTCAAGCACTGGCTGACCACAGGTCTAGCACTGGCTGACAAAAGGCTTAGCACTGGCTGACCAAAGGTCTAGCACTGGCTGACCAAAGGCTTAGCACTGGCTGACCAAAGGCTTAGCACTGGCTGACCAAAGGTCTAGCACTGGCTGACCAAAGGTCTAACACTGGCTGACCAAAGGTCAAGCACTGGCTGACCACAGGTCTAGCACTGGCTGACCAAAGGCTTAGCACTGGCTGACCAAAGGTCTAGCACTGGCTGACCAAAGGTCTAACACTGGCTGACCAAAGGTCTAGCACTGGCTGACCAAAGGTCTAACGCATCTTTGCTGACAAACATGTATAGCACATTTTACATTGAGAAGAATCTGTGGTCTCAAACAATTTCTATCTATCTATTAATATATATATATATATATATATATATATATATATATATATATATATATATATATATATATATATATATATATATATATATATATATGTGTGTGTGTAAAAGGTCCCTCTTCACTTTGATTAAGCCCCTGGCTAGAGTCTAGAGCTCACTACCTGATACTGAGTGACATACCAGAGCTTCAAGATCATTCTCATAATTGCTACTGACCGCAGGATTTCATATACAATTAATTACGGTTCCTAAGTGTGAATGTCTGTCAAGTGTGTGTGTGTGTGTACTCACCTAGTTGTACTCACCTAGTTGTGGTTGCAGGGGTCGAGTCATACCTCCTAGCCCCGCCTCTTCACTGGCCGCTACTGGGTCACTCTCCCTGCGCCATGAGTTTTATCATACCTCTGTTTAAAGCTATGTATGGAACCTGCCTCCACTACATCGCTTCCCAAACTATTCCACTTCCCGACCACTCTGTGACTGAAGAAATACTTCTGTGTTAGTGTGTGTGTGTGTGTGTGTGTGTGCGTGTATCTCCCTACATCATGTGTTCATATATATATATATATATATATATATATATATATATATATATATATATATATATATATACTATATATATGTGTGTGTGTGTGTGTGTGTGTGTGTGTGTGTGTACTCACTATTTGTACTCACCTATTTGTGGTTGCAGGGTCGAGTCATGCTCCTGGCCCCGCCTCTTCACTGATTGCTACTAGGTCCTCTCTCTCTCCTGCTCCACGAGCTTTATCAAACCTAGTCTTAAAACTATGTATGGTTCCTGCCTCCACTATGTCGCTTTCTAAGCTATTCCACTTCCTGACAACTCGTGCCGAATAGGTAAAACTGGTCAATTAGTTAGAACTCATTTAAAATTAAGTCCTTTCTAAAAATTTCTCTTATACGTTTAAAGATATTTTTTTTAATTTATGTTAATTTAAAACTTAATAATTTTGTAACAAAAGAACTTTAGAAAATGTACCTAACCGTGTTATAAAAAGTGCAATTTAATTTAGTCTAATTTAACTAAATATATTTTAGAAAAGTTTACAATAATTTAATAATAAACAAACACAATGAAATATATTTTTTTCGTTAGGTTCAGAATGATATTTGCGAAATTATTGCATACACAAATTTTCGCTTGCCTTATTCGGCAAGAAGAGTGTTGCTATTTAAGCCAAAATCTCTGGGCACTCAGTTCGACCCACATGCCATTCGGATTGATGTTGCTCTTCGCCTTGCCGCCCCCATACAGAGCAGATTGCTTGGGACTACAACTGTGCCGCCACATTGGCAGACACCTACTTGCCATACTCTGAAGCTGAAGGGTCTCCATGTAGCTGGCGGCCACAGGGAGACCCAGAAGACCCACAGATATGAAGGACTTCCCCGTTGCTATAACTTCATCCCAGTAGGGTCGGAGACCCTTGGAGCATGGGGCAAGTGTGCTCTAAAGTTCCTCAAAGAGCTGTGTGAAAAACTCATCACAGAAACCAAGAATCACAGAGCGACCAGCTTCCTCTTTCAGAGACTCAGTGTTGCGATCCAGAGGGGAAATGTATTTTTGTCAATGTATTTTGTCTTTAAACAAAGTCTACTTAGAATATAGGGGGATGGTGGAAGACAATATTCAAACAACTCCGGGGAGAACCTTGAGTTTGCCCTGAAGTTTATTCTTTTCTCTCTCTCTCTCTCTATATATATATATATATACGAGCTTTCACTCATATATTCTAATATATTATTTCCCTCTTCAAATATATATATTCATATTTAATGCGTGTACGAAAATCCTTTGTCCATTAATCAAACTAAAAAAAAAAAAGCTCAATGCTAAAACATTTGTTGCTTTTGTAATGTTAAATTGTTCATTAAATTTTAAGCCAGTGGATTATCATAAAAAACTGGGTATTATAATCCAGATATTTTGATCCCGTGAAATACATATATTTTATGGAGATTAGCTTCAAATTTTTGTTTAAATATTGCAGTAATTAGGCACAAATCAGTGAGTTGAGCTGTGTTAGGTAGGAGATCCTTTGTGGTTACCAAACCTGAAGTGAACCTCAGTTACGTTTTCTTTGTTTCGTCGTAGGTACTCGTAAACTAATTTATTTTCGTGTTAGAGTTACTTTGTAACACGAGTTTTCAATCATTAGGTCAGCTTTCTCATGTGTTAGGACGGGTATTCCGCCTCTAACACTACATTGGTTGTTCAATGTTGACTTGCAAGCTAATTCACAAACTGAGAATGGAACTTGACGTTTCAGTCCGCGGTGGACCACCGCCAGGCGTCTTGACGGTGGACCACCGCCAGGCGTCTTGACGGTGGACCACCGCCAGGCGTCTTGACGGTGGTCCACCGCCAGGCGTCTTGACGGTGGTCCACCGCCAGGCGTCCTGACGGTGGACCACCGCCAGACGTCCTGACGGTGGTCCACGACAAACCTTGACTTTTATCCTTCATGGTAGCTGTTCCTTCCGTAGCTACTTACATCAGGGAGTTCCTGTATTACTTTTAGATTTTGCCACAGAAGCTGCTAGTTTATAGTGCGCCCAATATTCATCCTGTGGACCCTAGAGCTTGAGCATATGGCCTTATGTGTATGTACATGCTCATATAGATTACATCTAGGTGAGCATATGGACACATCCACATTTATGTCTTCAGTAGTCTTATCTGTTGCAGGCATATTTTTGGTATTTCCTGGAATCTTACTGTCATTAATAACATACCATGACATCACATAGGTTAGTATACTGTTTCTCTTATATTCCTCAATAATTGGACAATGAAACACATTAAAGTGACTATAAGGCAGACGACATACACTTAACTTACAATTAGTGTATACACCATCCGAGTGTCTGACAAACTGCCACAATTACCTGTAACCGAGCTTAAACCTGGTTACTACTGTCTGTTTATGTTACAAGCTGCTCCGTAGACATGTTGATCTACGATTATAGTGAGTGGTAGATCTACCCAGACTTCTTACTCCACTCCTAAGACATTCACTTTCATTATTCACTTCTCTCCTATTATTATTCCTTATCGAGGATACAGAAATCCCAAAGTTACATGCTACATTCTCCTTCGCAATTGTTTCTTGGTCTGTCTTATCAACTTTATCGTGAAGGAGCAATTCCCTGTGTGATGGAAGTCCATACAAGTTGTATATTAATTCCCTCTTCTCTAAATTTTGAGAATCTATACCTGACTTCTCCAGTCAGCATTTATTGTACCTACTCTTCCTCCAGTAAAAACCTCTTGAATTTCGGGGACATATTTTTTTTAATCCCAGTTTTATATTATTCTTGTCCCTTCTCCGAGTTTATCATCATCCTCGCGTGATGCTGATGACTCGACACATCATCAGATCTCTCTTAATCATCCCAATTTCACCCAAAGTTTGAAGATAAAAGGGGCCATATACGTCATCTATTTTTTTCACATGTGACTCTCTATCAGTTCGTATCTCTTCTTCTCTCTTCCCTTTCTTATCCATTGTGTCATCCTGGTCATCTATAATCCTATTAATCTCAATAATATTAATAACCCGTCAATTTGTCTCTATTTGTTTAACATTGTGTGTACAAATATTTGTTGGTTTATATTCGAGTGAGTTATGTGGTCATCAACGCCATAGTGTATATAATGAATTGTATTTCGTGAATTGTATTTCAGGAGTTGTATTTCGTGAATTGTATTCCGAGAGCTGTACTTTTTGAAAGTCTGATTCCTGGTAGGTCATTTATGTTAAGAGAGTGCTGCAGGCTCGATCCTCCGTCCGCTGAACACTGAATCTCATGTCAGCACGAGGTCATAAGTGCTGGGCGGAACCTTGTGAAGGAAGGTGCTAGGCGGGACCTTGTGAAGGAAGGTGCTAGGCGGGACCTTGTGAAGGAAGGTGCTAGGCGGGACCTTGTGAAGGAAGGTGCTAGGCGGGACCTTGTGAAGGAAGGTGCTAGGCGGGACCTTGTGAAGGAAGGTGCTAAGAGGGACCTTGTGAAGGAAGGTGCTAGGCGGAACCTTGTGAAGGAAGGTGCTAGGCGGGACCTTGTGAAGGAAGGTGCTAGGTGGGACCTTGTGAAGGAAGGTGCTAGGCGGGACCTTGTGAAGGAAGGTGCTAGGCGGAACCTTGTGAAGGAAGGTGCTAGGCGGAACCTTGTGAAGGAAGAAGCTAGGCGGGACCTTGTGAAGGAAGGTGCTAGGCGGAACCTTGTGAAGGAAGGTGCTAGGCGGGACCTTGTGAAGGAAGGTGCTAGGCGGAACCTTGTGAAGGAAGGTGCTAGGCGGAACCTTGTAAAGGAAGGGGCTAGGCGGGACCTTGTGAAGGAAGGTGCTAGGCGGAACCTTGTGAAGGAAGGTGCTAGGCGGGACCTTGTGAAGGAAGGTGCTAGGCGGGACCTTGTGAAGGAAGGTGCTAGGTGGAACCTTGTGAAGGAAGGTGCTAGGCGGAACCTTGTGAAGGAAGGTGCTAGGCGGGACCTTGTGAAGGAAGGTGCTAGGCGGGACCTTGTGAAGGAAGGTGCTAGGTGGAACCTTGTGAAGGAAGGTGCTAGGCGGAACCTTGTGAAGGAAGGTGCTAGGCGGGACCTTGTGAAGGAAGGTGCTAGGATGACCTTTAATAAAGAAGCGGCTAGGATGAACTTTGTTAACTAAGATCTTTCAAACACTCCTTATAAGATCCATTCCATAATGCAGAATGTTGCATGTGGAGGTCCAGAGTTGCGCAAAACATGTTTTTTTACAAGATGTATTAGATGTATTAGAAGTTATAAAGCTGGATGTGTCAAGGAGAAGGTCAGTGGGTTATATCAGAGGGGAAGTAGTTATCTTGTATAAGCACTGGGAGACTTTTATCTCTCATGAGCAAGGCAGTGATGTTATCTTGTGAGCAGAGGGAATAACGGGAAGGAGAAGCGAGATAATTAATAACAGCAGATTTTTTTTCATGAAAGGCAAATTAACTCAGGGGAAAATACCAGAAAAATATGGGGAAAAATGTGATTGAATTGTGAATGAGAAAGGATTATTCCTAACAAATTAGAAAGAATATATATTTTTTTAACACGCCAGCCGTCTCTCACCAAGGTAGGGTGATGCAAGTAAAAGGGAAACACGTTCATCATCATTCATTCAGTAGCTGTCTTGTCAGAAGTGTGCTGGCATCACAGGTCAAATGACACCCACCCCGATGTGGAACATCCAGACCTGTCCTTCAGAGCGTAGGCACTGTACTTGCAACCTGCAGGTATTAGGCCTAGCTAACTAGTTTTCCCTAAACACACACGCACACAAACAAACATATATATATATATATATATATATATATATATATATATATATATATATATATATATATATATATATATATATACACGTGTGTGTGTGTGTGTTTCTTAAACATAATAATATCTCTTAAGTTTTCCTCTACTCAACTTTCTACTTCACTTTTAGTCGTTGAATTTCAATACGATGCACAGCGTTCCCAAATCCATTAATAAAGAGGAAAGTACCTTACTTCTGGGTCCTATCAGAGAGAAGTCAATACTGTGTTCTCAGGAGCTATGTCTCTGTCTCCTCTCTCTTACATGTTATTCACTCTCCTCCTCCCATCTTTTTCGTTTTATGGTTTCCTTTTCCCTTGCTTCTTGTTGCCATGACAACTGCTTGGGAAGTAAGGAAGGTTGGTTGCTCATCTCTCAGTGTTCAATGTTTTTATTTCAGCGCCTCAGACAACACTAACCTAACCTCACCTAACTCATTAACCTAACCTCACCTAACTCATTAACCTAACCTAACCTAACTCATTAACATAACCTCACCTAACTCATTAACCTAACCTAACCTAACTCATTAACCTAACCTCACCTAACTCATTAACCTAACCTAACCTAACTCATTAACATAACCTCACCTAACTCATTAACCTAACCTCACCTAACTCATTAACCTAACCTCACCTAACCATTAAATCACCTCCACCCTCACCTCTCCCTCACCTCACCTCAACACACACCTGCAGACGCACGTGAATTTAAAATGAACAATACATCCAATATTTCTTGTCAATCGAGAGAATGAAGTTGTTGGGTTTTTGTCGCGTGATATCTGAAGTTGCCGCCTCTTTAGTAAGTTTCTAGAGACACGACTTTGTAAATATCATCAGGAGGAACGACTTTGTAAATATTATCAGCAGGAACGACTTTGTAAGTGTTTGTCATATAAAAGCGTATTATATGTCACTAAATATTTGACACTGAATGTATATCTTAATATTGTAAGTGATGCTGACTGATGTCTTCTGATTATACATAACACTGACAGTCAGTGTGAGACTGAATATGCTGTGTAACTTTGAATACACATCTGTGTGACTTAATTTTCCTATATTAACCAGAATTCTCCTCATTGACGTAAAATTTCATTAACTCTGTTATCTTAACATTGTCTTAGTGTTAATGTCATCTTAGCGTTAACGTTATCTTAGCGTAATATATCATACGTCAGGTATATCAGATTCAGTGTCTGGCAACGTCAAGGTCTCGTCTTGACCAGTCTGTTAGTGACTGTTTCTGATGAGCACATGGAGAGATGAGTTAGTCTGAGCTGCAATATTGCTCAGTGATACGATGTGCTATAACTCCAGAAAGGAAATTATGTTATAACTCCAGCAGCACATGAAACAGGAGCACAACAGTAGGCCTACTGGCCCATGTTTAATCACTCGGTCCATCAGGGTGCTCACACATCTACAACTCTAACTTACCTTCATCAAATTCATAACTTACGAACGACCCTAAAATTGAAATTCACAAAAATACTTCAAATATAACTTTTATAACCATTACAATAATAGTATACAGTACCCATGAGTACTGTACCGAAATGTTTCGCTTCCTCAACAGGTTTCTTCAGTCGAATACAGAGGTGACTAAATACGGAAGCAACAGAAGTCATTGAGATGTGAAGACAATGTCAACAGTCCATAAACCGTGAAGAAAAGTTCAAGATCATAGTCTGAAAGACTGTGAGACTGAAGCATGAGACTGGAACCTGCCTTGAGACTGAAGCATGAGACTGGAACCTGCCTTGAGACTGTAGCATGAGACTGGAACCTGCCTTGAGACTGTAGCATGAGACTGGAACCTGCCTTGAGACTGAACCATGAGACTGGAACCTGCCTTGAGACTGAAGCATGAGACTGGAACCTGCCTTGAGACTGAACCATGAGACAGGTACCTGGCTTGAGACTGAACCATGAGACTGGTACCTGGCTTGAGACTGTAGCATGAGACTGGAACCTGCCTTGAAACTGAACCATGAGACTGGAACCTGCCTTGAGACTGAACCATGAGACTGGTACCTGGCTTGAGACTGTAGCATGAGACTGGAATTTGCCTTGAGACTGAAGCATGAGACTGGAACCTGCCTTGAGACTGTAGCATGAGACTGGAACCTGCCTTGAGACTGAACCATGAGACTGGAACCTGCCTTGAGACTGAACCATGAGACTGGTACCTGGCTTGAGACTGAACCATGAGACTGGTACCTGGCTTGAGACTGTAGCATGAGACTGGAATTTGCCTTGAGACTGAAGCATGAGACTGGAACCTGCCTTGAGACTCAAGCATGAGACTGGAACCTACCTTGAGACTGAAGTATGAGACTGGAACCTGCCTTGAGACTGTAGCATGAGACTGGAACCTGCCTTGAGACTGAAGTATGAGACTGGAACCTGCCTTGAGACTGTAGCATGAGACTGGAACCTGCCTTGAGACTGTAGCATGAGACTGGAACCTGCCTTGAGACTGAAGCATGAGACTGGAACCTGCCTTGAGACTCAAGCATGAGACTGGAACCTGCCTTGAGACTCAAGCATGAGACTGGAACCTGCCTTGAGACTCAAGCATGAGACTGGAACCTGCCTTGAGACTCAATCATGAGACTGGAACCTGCCTTGAGACTCAAGCATGAGACTGGAACCTGCCTTGAGACTGAAGTATGAGACTGGAACCTGCCTTGAGACTGAAGCATGAGACTGGAACCTGCCTTGAGACTGTAGCATGAGACTGGAACCTGCCTTGAGACTGAAGCATGAGACTGGAATCTGCCTTGAGACTGTAGCATGAGACTGGAATCTGCCTTGAGACTGAACCATGAGACTGGAATCTGCCTTGAGACTCAAGCATGAGACTGGAACCTGCCTTGAGACTGAAGTATGAGACTGGAACCTGCCTTGAGACTGAAGCATGAGACTGGAACCTGCCTTGAGACTCAAGCATGAGACTGGAACCTGCCTTGAGACTCAAGCATGAGACTGGAACCTGCCTTGAGACTCAAGCATGAGACTGGAACCTGCCTTGAGACTCAAGCATGAGACTGGAACCTGCCTTGAGACTCAAGCATGAGCTGGAACCGCCTGAGACTAGCAGAGACTGGAACCTGCCTTGAGACTGAAGCATGAGACTGGAACCTGCCTTGAGACTCAACCATGAGACTGGAACCTGCCTTGAGACTCAAGCATGAGACTGGAACCTGCCTTGAGACTCAAGCATGCAGAGCTTGAACTGCCTTGAGACTCAGAAGCATGAGAGCTGGAACCTGCCTTGAGACTGAACCATGAGACTAGAACCTGCCTTGCGACTGAAGCATGAGACTGGAACCTGCCTTGAGACTGAACCATGAGACTGGAACCTGCCTTGCGACTGAAGCATGAGACTGGAACCTGCCTTGAGACTCAAGCATGAGACTGGAACCTGCCTTGAGACTGAACCATGAGACTGGAACCTGCCTTGCGACTGAAGCATGAGACTGGAACCTGCCTTGAGACTGAAGCATGAGACTGGAACCTGCCTTGAGACTGAAGCATGAGACTGGAACCTGCCTTGAGACTCAAGCATGAGACTGGAACCTGCCTTGAGACTCAAGCATGAGACTGGAACCTGCCTTGAGACTCAAGCATGAGACTGGAACCTGCCTTGAGACTGAACCATGAGACTAGAACCTGCCTTGCGACTGAAGCATGAGACTGGAACCTGCCTTGAGACTGAACCATGAGACTGGAACCTGCCTTGCGACTGAAGCATGAGACTGGAACCTGCCTTGAGACTGAAGCATGAGACTGGAACCTGCCTTGAGACTGAACCATGAGACTGGAACCTGCCTTGCGACTGAAGCATGAGACTGGAACCTGCCTTGAGACTGAAGCATGAGACTGGAACCTGCCTTGCGACTGAAGCATGAGACTGGAACCTGCCTTGAGACTCAAGCATGAGACTGGAACCTGCCTTGAGACTGAACCATGAGACTGGAACCTTCCTTGCGACTGAAGCATGAGACTGGAACCTGCCTTGGGACTGAACCATGAGACTGGAACCTGCCTTAAGACTGAAGCATGAGACTGGAACCTGCCTTGAGACTCAAGCATGAGACTGGAACCTGCCTTGAGACTGAACCATGAGACTGGAACCTGCCTTGCGACTGAAGCATGAGACTGGAACCTGCCTTGAGCCAGTATTCTTACTTCAGTTTTTTTCGAGTCTTATGTTCTTACTTCTAGTAGTTGGCCCCGACTCATGTGACCTTATCTCCATTTTCCACGCTGCATCTCTGGCAGTATAGAAGGCTCGCTGCATCTTTGGCAGTACATAAGGCTTCTTTCTACTGCTTCAGCTTCACACTGTTCCAGACTATAGAGCTGAACACTTCTCCAGACTGTGGGACTGACCACCTCAAACTACTACTTCAAGGGTGATTGACTGATCACAACATCTGTACCTCTCCACTGCTTCTGCTGGAGAATACAGAGACAAATTCAGCAGTGATCTCTGTATTCGCCTAAAGGAACCTGTTTCTGAAATAAACATACCTAAGTGCTACGTATATGTCTTACTCATTTAATTATAATAATTTACCTAATTAGCGAAATTAAATTATTTTAAGTATGTTTCGACTATGTATATCTCAGGCCTCACGACATAATTAATATAAATTATTTATTTTACGATTTTTTTCAGAGACATGTATTTCTCCTCTCATCCATTAAGAGAAGAATGTGTAATGCTTGCAACTCATAATGAAATATATTAGAATTTTCAAATGTTTTATTTTTTAAATAATGTACAAGTATAAGATATACGACATTGCTTGCTTATGTTAAAATAACATTACAGTGTGTTTGTTGATGTGGTGTGGATCACTCGGAGCAAGGAGCGGTGGAGGCTCTTAATCGCGGGTTGATGTCTATCCACTTAGGCTCTTGGTGAGTGCCTTTATGCAGTGAAGAGCGTCTTGTGTACTGTGAGATATGAGGACGAGAGCTTTAATATCTTCTTCAAGATCTCTGATGTCTTCTTTAAAATGTTTTGCATCTTTTTCAAGAGGTTTGATGCCTACTGCTGAATGTTTGATGTGTTCTTGAAGATCTATGATAGCTTTTTGGAAGATGTTGTTTTGGAATTTCCTTGAAGATCTTTGGATATCTTCTGGGAAATCTTTGGATATCTTTCTCAAGATCTTTGGATATCTTTCTCAAGATCTTTGGATATCTTTCTCAAGATCTTTTGATATCTTCTTCAAGATCTTTGGATATCTTTTTCAAGATCTTTGGATATCTTCTTCAAGATCTTTGGATATCTTCTTCAAGATCTTTGGATATCTTCTTCAAGATCTTTGAATATTTTCTTCAAGATCTTTGAATATCTTCTTCAAGATCTTTGGATATCTTCGTCAAGATCACTGATATCTTCCCCCAGGAGCACCATGGAGCGAGGTTCACCGGTAAAGTGTCTTTTCGACTCAGCGAAGTGTGTAGCTGGAGCGATCACACCAGCTGATGGCTCCTCAGGCGAGAGTTCGACTCCATGAATCCCAGCTCCCAGAGCCTCGTTGCCAGCCGAGTTGAATCCTTGTCAGCGCAAGTGTGCTGGAGGACTGGGACTCGGGCCTCGCGGTATCAACCGCGACAGCGAAGCGCTGGTACCGATTGATATTCACGAGATAAAAGGTTGAGAGGAGTGCTGGAAGGAAGGAGAGCGGGAGGGAAGGAGAATGGGGGCAAGAAAGAGGTCGCTCTTAGCCCCGAGAAGCTCAGGCTATTTGATCAATTCCCCGAAGTTCCTCGAGTCGGGAGTTTCCTTGAGAGCCAGGATGGGTTGTCTCCAGACGAGCGTATTATGGTCGCTAGAAAACGTTAACGTCCATACACACACACACACACACACACAGGACAAGGACACAGTTATTAGATATGCTGACGTTGTTAGCATCTTCAACAGGTCTAACAATATCTCTACTTTGACTGACATTTCAGCAAGCTTGTTTTGTGAGGCTATTTTCAAAGAAGCTACAAACATCAAGCTTATTATGATACAAAGCTTCGGTCTTACTATAATACCAAGCTTCAGGCTTATTAATACACAAAGCTTCAGGCTCACTTTGCTGCAAGAGCTTGAAAAGCTAAAAACCTTAACGTAGCCACTGTATTAACTATAGTGAAAGTTGGTCTTGTTCAGATACCATCTTTTGTTATACACTTATACACATCAAACCAGGGAACGGGTGAGGCTCGAACCCATGGCAAGGGAGTTCTGAAAGCCACAGGCCAGTGCGTTAACCAGTGGCCTGTGATGCAGCCGTCTTATAACGATAACGTGAGACACTTATATACACTATACATTTATATACATTTTATAATACACCAGACCGAACAAGTGAATGACCCATCGTGAATAAAGCACTACGAGAATGTGAAGGAACTAAGAAATGTTCGGGGAGCAAAGCTTAGAAGTAACGAGACTCAGACGTCAACCTGAGATTATCTTCAAAGATTCTAAGATACTCAAGATTGTTAGTGATAGAGTTAAGGAAGTCAAAGTATCGTGACAGAGGGTCCAAAGTACTGTACCAGAGTACACAAAGAGTGAGGTGGTTATCTCCCCAGCATGAATCACGTCGTTCACAGTAAGAAGTTGATGACAACAGCACCAGCAGCAGAAACAGCACCAGCAGAAACAGCAACATACAGCAGCAGCAGAAACGGTAGCAGTAGCAACAGCAGAAGCACCAGCCACATCAGCAAAAGCAGTAACAGCAGCTGTATCAGCAGGAGCAACAACAGCAACTTCAGCAGCAGAAGAAACAGTAAAATCAGCAATCGCAGAAGTAGTAGCCACATCAGCAGGAGCAACAACAGAACCACCTCAACAGCAGAATAAGCAGCAGCAGCAGGAACAACCGGATCATCAGCAAACAGCAGTTGTCATGATGATCATGAAGATGAAGCAGGTAAGGATAACCTGCAATACGTGGCAACACCTGTGCCATGAGCCTTCACCTTCGTGCAAGTGTCATGAAGATAACTACTGACCTGGAGGGTAAAGTTATACATCAGCACAACACTTGCAATGATGTATCCTGCAAAACAAAATGCCTGGAAAACATTAAAAAATGTGAAATGCTTTAGAAATATAATTTTCTTTCATTTAATGTAAAAAAAATGTGATTTTTACACACACACACCAACACAATTAGGTGAGTACAATTAGGTGAGTACACACACACACACACACACACACACACACACACACACATACATACATAGTCTAACTGAGAGCATGTGATAAGAGAGAGAGAGAGTAAATGAGACAGACACACACAAAACTAACCAAACATAAGTAAGACTACACGTTAACTAGCCAAAAGAATCAAATTACTTCATACAAACAAATATACTAATATGCACGCACATACACAATCATATGTACACCAACACATTATCATGTAATATTTTTTTTTTATTAACACATCGGCCAATTCCCACCAAGGCAGGGTGGCCCGAAAAAGAAAAAACTTTCACCATCATTCACTCCATCACTGTCTTCCCAGAGGGGTGCTTTACACTACAGTTATAAAACTGCAACATTAACACCCCTCCTTCAGAGTGCAGGCACTGTACTTCCCATCTCCAGGACTCAAGTCCGATCTGCCGGTTTCCCTGAATCCCTTCATAAATATTACTTTGCTCACACTCCAACAGAACGTCAAGTATTAAAAACCATTTGTCTCTATTCACTCCTATCAAATACGCTCACACATGCTTGCTGGAAGTCCAAGCCCCTCGCACACAGAACCTCTTTTACCTCCTCCCTCCAACCTTTCCTAGCCCGACCCCTACCCCGCCTTCCCTCCACTACAGATTTATACACTCTCGAAGTCATTCTGTTTCGTTCCATTCTCTCTACATGTCCGAACCACCTCAACAACCCCTCCTCAGCTCTCTGGATAATAGTTTTGGTAATCCCGCACCTCCTCCTAATTTCCAAACTCCGAATTCTCTGCATTATATTCACACCACACATTGACCTCAGACATGACATCTCCACTGCCTCCAGCCTTCTCCTCGTTGCAACATTCATCACCCATGCTTCACACCCATATAAGAGTGTTGGTATAACTATACTCTAATATATTCCCCTCTTTACATCCATGGACAAAGTTCTTTGTCTCCACAGACTCCGAAGTGCACCACTCACCCTTTTCCCCTCATCAATTCTATGATTCACCTCATCCTTCAAAGACCCATCTGCTGACATGTCCACTCCCAAATATCTGAATACATTCACCTCCTCCATACTCTCCCTCCAATCTGATATCCAATCTTTCGTCACCTAATCTTTTTGTTATCTTCATCACCTTACTCTTTCCTATATTCACTTTCAATTTTCTTCTTTTACATACCCTACCAAATTCATCCACCAACCTCTGCAACTTCTCTTCAGAATCTCCCAAAAGCACAGTGTCATCAGCAAAAAGCAACTGTGACAACTCCCACTTTGTATTTGATTCTTTGTCTTTTAACCTCACACCTCTTACAACCCCATCTATAAATATATTGAACAACCACGGTGACATCACACATCCTTGTCTAAGGCCTACTTTTACTGGGAAATAATCTCCCTCTCTCCTACACACTCTAACCTGAGCCTCACTATCCTCATAAAAGCTCTTCACTGCTTTCAGTAACCTACCTCCTATTCCATACACCTGCAACATCTGCCACATTGCCCCCCTATCCACCCTATCATACGCCTTTTCCAAATCCATAAATGCCACAAAAACATCTTTACCCTTATCTAAATACTGTTCACCTATATGTTTCACTGTAAACACTTGGTCTACACACCCCCTACCTTTCCTAAAGCCACCTTGTTCATCTGCTATCCTGCTTTCTGTCTTACTCTTAATTCTTTCAATAATAACTCTACCATACACTTTACCTGGTATAAACAGACTTATTCCCCTATAATTTTTGCACTCTCTTTTGTCCCCTTTGCCTTTATACAAAGGAACAATAGACGCTCTCTGCCAGTCTCTAGGTACCTTACCCTCTTCCATTCATTTATTAACTAATAGCACCAACCACTCCAAAACTATATCCCCGCCTGCTTTTAACATTTCTATCTTTATCCCATCAATCCCAGCTGTCTTACCCCCTTTCATTCTACCCACTGCCTCACGAACTTCCCCCACACTCACAAATGGCTCTTCCACACTCCTACAAGATGTTTTTCCTCCTTGCCCTATTCACGAAATCACAGCTTCCCTGTCTTCATCAACATTTAACAACTAGTCAGAATATTCCCTCCATCTTCCCAATACGTCTAACTCTCCATTTAATAACTCTGCTCTCCTATTTTTAACTGTCAAATCCATTTGTTAACTAGGCTTCCTCAACTTATTAATCTCACTCCAAAACTTTTTCTTATTTTCAACAAAATTTGTTGATAACATCTCATTCACCTACTCTCTCATTTGCTCTCTTTTTACATTGCTTCACCACTCTCTTAACCTCTCTTTTTCTCTCCATATACTCTTCCCTCCTTGCATCTCTTCTACTTTGTAAAAACCTCTCATATGCTAACTTTTTCTCCCTAACTACTCTCTTTACATCATCATTCCACCAATCGCTCTTCTTCCCTTCCGCACCCACTTTCCTGTAACCACAAACTTCTGCTGAACACTCTAACACTACATTCTTAAATTCTTTAACCTACCCCATACATCTTCGACCCCATTGCCTACACTCTCACTAGCCCATCTATCCTCCAATAGTTGCTTATATCTTACCTTAACTGCCTCCTCTTTTAGTTTATAAACCTTCACCTCTCTCTTGCTTACTGCTTCTAGTTTCCTTGTATCCCATCTACCTTTCACTCCCACTGTAGCTACAACTAAAAAGTGATCTGATATATCTGTGGCCCCTCTATAAACATGTACATCCTGAAGTCTACTCAACAGTCTTTTATCTACAAATACGTAGTCCAACAAACTACTGTCATTACGCTCTACATCATATCTTGTATACTTATTTATCATCTTGTTCTTAAAATATGTATTACCTATAACTAAACCCCTTTCTATACAATACAATATATTTAAGGTATTTTGAAATGTATGTACAGATATATAAACACGTAATTAATTCACGAACTTGAAATATCATTGCAGACTGAGCAGTTGTGCCAGACATGAATATTAAATAGGGAGATTAATATATTTGGATATGATATATATGCAATTATTTTTTTTATTTTTTTTATTTGGCAATTCCCTGAACCTTTATTACTAGTTAAAGGAGAAGCTAAGCCAGGTATTAGCTGCAGCTAAAGTTAGAACTAACTCAGGCTAACTTCATATATATCTATATATATGAAAAAATACCACAGTGAAAAAAGGAAATAAAACCTGAGTCCCTTCATGAAAGCACTCAGGTTTTATTTCCTGTTTTCACTGGGGTATTTTTTACATATTTACAATCATGTTTTTTTGTAATTTCTTCCATATATTTACATAAATATATATATATATATATATATATATATATATATATATATATATATATATATATATATATATATATATATATATATATAAAAATCTTTCTGAACACACCATATATGTATATTTTGGATGGGTATTTTCGTGCACAAAGTTAGAGGTGCAGTGGTAAAAATATGAAGGTAAGTCCGCGAGGAACAAAGAACATCAAAGCTTTTTGGCATAACCTGCACTCTATGTGCTCCATTTTGCTGACGTCCGCCGCCACTACCACGATTTTAGCGAGAAAGACAGGAACTGTTACGGTAGTTGTGTCAGTAGGTTGTGTTACGGTAGTTGTGTCAGTAGGTTGTGTTGTGGTAGTTGTGTCAGTAGGTTGTGTTGTGGTAGTTGTATCAGTAGGTTGTGTTGTGGTAGTTGTGTCAGTAGGTTGTGTTGTGGTAGTTGTGTCAGTAGGTTGTGTTGTGGTAGTTGTGTCAGTAGGTTGTGTCTGTGGTAGTTGTGTCAGAGGTTGTGTCTGTGGTAGTTGTGTCAGTAGGTTGTGTTGTGGTAGTTGTTCAGTAGGTTGTGTGTGGAGTTGTGTCAGTAGGTTGTGTTGTGGAGTTGTGTCAGTAGGTTGTGTTGTGGTAGTTGTGTCAGTAGGTTGTGTGTGGTAGTTGTGTCAGTAGGTTGTGTTGTGGTAGTTGTTCATAGGTTGTAGTTGGTAAGTGTATACTGAGGTTAATAATGTTTAATTAGTGTTTCACTAGTGTTTACAATGATCCTTGATGTTTGTCATCATGGTGTGTTACATTATCCTTGATGTTCATAGGTGTTACAATGACTTGATGTTCATCATGGTGTTTACAATGATCGATGTTTGATCATGGTTTTAATATCGATGTTTACAACATAGTGTTTACAATGATCCTTGATGTTTTCATCATGGTGTTTACAATTATCCTTGATGTTTACATATGGTGTTTACAATGATTCTTGATGTTTGCATCATGGTGTTTACAATGATCCTTGATGTTTCATCATGGTGTTTACAGTGATCCTTGATGTTTACATCATAGTGTTTACAATGATCCTTGATGTTTTCATCATGGTGTTTACAATTATCCTTGATAGTATACATCATGGTGTTTACAATGATCCTTGATGTTTATATCATGGTGTTTACAATTATTCTTGATGTTTCATCATGGTGTTTACAATGATCCTTGATGTTTACATCATGGTGTTTACAATGATCCTTGATGTTTACATCATGGTGTTTCCAATGATCCTTGCTGTACATCATGGTGTTTACAATGATCTTGATGTTTCATCATGGTGTTTACAATGATCTTTGATGTTTGTATCATGGTGTTTCCAATGATCCTTGCTGTTTACATCATGGTGTTTACAATGATCCTTGATGTTTGTTCATGGTGTTTACAATGATCCTTGATGTTTACATCATGGTGTTTACAATGATCCTTGATGTTTGTATCATGGTGTTTACAATGATCCTTGATGTTTATATCATGGTGTTTGCAATGATCCTTGATGTTTACATCATGGTGTTTACAATGATCCTTGATGTTTACATCATGGTGTTTACAATGATCCTTGATGTTTACATCATGGTGTTTACAATGATCGTTGATGTTTGTATCATGGTGTTTACAATGATCCTTGATGTTTATATCATGGTGTTTGCAATGATCCTTGATGTTTACATCATGGTGTTTACAATGATCCTTGATGTTTACATCATGGTGTTTACAATGATTCTTGATGTTTACATCATGGTGTTTACAATGATCCTTGATGTTTACATCATGGTGTTTACAATGATCCTTGATGTTTATATCATGGTGTTTACAATGATCCTTGATGTTTACATCATGGTGTTTACAATGATCCTTGATGTTTACATCATGGTGTTTACAATGATCTTTGATGTTTGTATCATGGTGTTTCCAATGATCCTTGCTGTTTACATCATGGTGTTTACAGTGATCCTTGATGTTTGTATCATGGTGTTTACAATGATCCTTGATGTTTATATCATGGTGTTTGCAATGATCCTTGATGTTTACATCATGGTGTTTACAATGATCCTTGATGATGTTTACATCATGGTGTTTACAATGATCCTTGATGTTTACATCATGGTGTTTCCAATGATCCTTGCTGTTTACTTCATGGTGTTTACAATGATCCTTGATGTTTGTATCATGGTGTTTACAATGATCCTTGATGTTTATATCATGGTGTTTGCAATGATCCTTTATGTTTACATCATGGTGTTTACAATGATCCTTGATGTTTGTATCATGGTGTTTCCAATGATCCTTGCTGTTTACATCATGGTGTTTACAATGATCCTTGATGTTTGTATCATGGTGTTTACAATGATCCTTGATGTTTATATCATGGTGTTTGCAATGATCCTTGATGTTTACATCATGGTGTTCACAATGATCCTTGATGTTTACATCATGGTGTTCACAATGATCCTTGATGTTTACATCATGGTGTTTACAATGATCCTTGATGTTTACATAATGGTGTTTACAGTGATCTTTCATGGTAATGAACATATCTTATGGTCAGCTTCATATTGATATCTTACACGAGAGCCGAGAATCAAAGCAAGTCATGATGATTATCTAATCTCAGATTATCTAATCTCAGATTATCTAATCTCAGATTATCTAATCTCCTTGCTGTTTACATCATGGTGTTTCCAATGATCCTTGCTGTTTACATCATGGTGTTTCCAATGATCCTTGCTGTTTACATCATGGTGTTTCCAATGATCCTTGATGTTTACTTCATGGTGTTTACAATGATCCTTGATGTTTGTATCATGGTGTTTACAATGATCCTTGATGTTTATATCATGGTGTTTGCAATGATCCTTTATGTTTACATCATGGTGTTTACAATGATCCTTGATGTTTGTATCATGGTGTTTCCAATGATCCTTGCTGTTTACATCATGGTGTTTACAATGATCCTTGATGTTTGTATCATGGTGTTTACAATGATCCTTGATGTTTATATCATGGTGTTTGCAATGATCCTTGATGTTTACATCATGGTGTTTACAATGATCCTTGATGTTTACATCATAATATTTACAATATCTACTAATATTTACAGTATCTATAAATATGTAAAGCAAACACAGGAGGAATTGAATAATAGCTTCAGGCCTTTCGTGTTGCAATCAACACATCATCAGGAGCTTGCAAAGTTGCAGAAATGAATAAAAAATCTCAGCAGATATATTCCGAGGGACGAATATTTACAATATTTACAGTATCTACAAATATTTACAATATTTACAGTTTCTACAAATATTTACAAAATTTACAGTATCTACAATGTCTACAAATATTTACACTATTTACAGTATCAACAAATATCTACAAAATCTACAAATATCTACAATATCTACAAATATTTACAATACAAATAGTAAATAGAGTGTTGTAGCTGCCTTCACAGCCCAGTTCATACTGGTAAAAAAAATTAATTTATAATTTCTGTAATCTGAACTGTATAGATAATTATCCTCTTATATTGTCTGGTGCAGTTGTCTAAACAGTCAACCGTCTTGGTTAATTGCTTTATGCGAGTGGTTTAGTGTTTTATGGGAGTGGTTTAGTGTTTTATGATAGTGGTTTAGTGTTTTATGGGAGTGGATTAGTGTTAGTGGTTTAGTGTTTTATGGGAGTGGATTAGTGTTAGTGTTTTATGGGAGTGGTTTAGTGTTTTGTGTTAGTGGTTTAGTCTTTAATGTGAGTGGTTTAGTGTTTTGTGTTAGTGGTTTAGTGTGTGAGTGGTTTAGTGTTTCATGGGAGTGGTTTAGTGTTTTATGGGAGTGGTTTAGTGTTTTGTGTTAGTGGTTTAGTCTTTTATGGAGTGGTTTAGTGTTTTATGGTAGTGGTTTAGTGTTTTATGTGAGTGGTTTAGTGTTTCATGGGAGTGGTTTAGTGTTTTAAGTGAGTGGTAAGTATTTCATGGGAGTGGTAAGTGTTCTATGGGAGTGGTAAGTGTTCTGTGGGGTGGTAAGTGTTCTATGGGTGGTAAGTGTTCTATGGGAGTGGTAAGTGTTCTGTGTGGTGGTAAGTGTTCTGTGAGTGGTAAGTGTTCTATGGGGTGGTAAGTGTTCATGGGTGGTGTGTAAGTGTTCTATGGTGGTAAGTGTTCTGTGGGGTGGTAAGTGTTCTATGGGGTGGTAAGTGTTCTATGGGGTGGTAAGTGTTCTATGGGGTGGTAAGTGTTCTATGGGGTGGTAAGTGTTCTATGGGGGTGGTAAGTGTTCTATGGGGTGGTAAGTGTTCTATGGGGGTGGTAAGTGTTCTATGGGAGTGGTAAGTGTTCTATGGGGTGGTAAGTGTTCTGGGGTGGTAAGTGTTCTATGGGGTGGTAAGTGTTCTATGGGGGTGGTAAGTGTTCTATGGGTGGTAAGTGTTCTATGGGGTGGTAAGTGTTCTATGTGGTGGTAAGTGTTCTATGGGGTGGTAAGTGTTCTATGTGGTGGTAAGTGTTCTATGGGGTGGTAAGTGTTCTATGGGGTGGTAAGTGTTCTATAGAAGTGATAAGTGTTTCATGGACTGGTAAATGTTTTAAGTGACTGGTAAGTAACTTCATGTGACAGGTAAGTAACTTCATGTCACTGGTAAGTAACTTCATGTGACTGGTAAGTAACTTCATGTCACTGGTAAGTAACTTCATGTGACAGGTAAGTAACTTCATGTCACTGGTAAGTAACTTCATGTGACAGGTAAGTAACTTCATGTCACTGGTAAGTAACTTCATGTGAGAGGTAAGTAACTTCATGTGACTGGTAAGTAACTTCATGTGACTGGTAAGTAACTTCATGTGACTGGTAAGTAACTTCATGTGACTGGTAAGTAACTTCATGTGACAGGTAAGTAACTTCATGTGACTGGTAAGTAACTTCATGTGACAGGTAAGTAACTTCATGTGACTGGTAAGTAACTTCATGTGAGAGGTAAGTAACTTCATGTGACAGGTAAGTAACTTCATGTGACAGGTAAGTAACATCATGTCACTGGTAAGTAACTTCATGTGAGAGGTAAGTAACTTCATGTGACTGGTAAGTAACTTCAAGTGGCTGGTAAGTAACTTCATGTGAGAGGTAAGTAACTTCTTGTGGCTGGTAAGTAACTTCAAGTGGCTGGTAAGTAACTTCATGTGACAGGTAAGTAACTTCATGTCTCTGGTAAGTAACGTTATGTAACAGGTAAGTAACTTGCCCTCAGTTAGTCTCTGTAATCCAATATAACTCAAACTAGTGATAGTTATTCTAACCCACTACAACTTACCCTCAGAGAACGTCACTATAATTCACTATAACTTACGCCCAGAGAGTCACTATAACTTACCTTCAGAAAGCCTCACTATAACTTACCCTCAGAGAGCCTCACTATAACTTACCCTCAGAAAGCTTCACTATAACTTACCCTCATAGAGCTTCACTTTAATTCACTATAACTTACCCTCAGAGAGATTCACTATAACTTCCCTTCAGAGAGATTCACTTTAACTTACCCTCAGAGAGCCTCACTATAACTTACCCTCAGAGAGCGTCACTATAACTTGCCTTCAGAGAGCCTCACTATAACTTGCCTTCAGAGAGCCTCACTATAACTTACCCTCAGAGAGCCTCACTATAACTTACCCTCAGAGAGCCTCACTATAACTTACCCTCAGAGAGCCTCACTATAACTTACCTTCAGAGAGCCTCACTATAACTTACCCTCAGAGAGCCTCACTATAACTTACCCTCAGAGAGCCTCACTATAACTTACCTTCAGAGAGCCTCACTATAACTTACCCTCAGAGAGCCTCACTATAACTTACCCTCAGAGAGCCTCACTATAACTTACCCTCAGAGAGCCTCACTATAACTTACCCTCAGAGAGCCTCACTATAACTTACCCTCAGAGAGCCTCACTATAACTTACCCTCAGAGAGCCTCACTATAACTTACCTTCAGAGAGCCTCACTATAACTTACCCTCAGAGAGCCTCACTATAACTTACAAAACAGAGAGCCTCTCTATAACTTACCTTCAGAGAGCCTCACTATAACTTACCCTCAAAGAGCCTCACTATAACTTACCTTCAGAGAGCCTCACTATAACTTACATTCAGAGAGCCTCACTATAACTTACCCTCAGAGAGCCTCACTATAACTTACCCTCAGAGAGCCTCACTATAACTTACCCTCAGAGAGCCTCACTATAACTTACCCTCAGAGAGCCTCACTATAACTTACCTTCAGAGAGCCTCACTATAACTTACCTTCAGAGAGCCTCACTATAACTTACCCTCAGAGAGCCTCACTATAACTTACCCTCAGAGAGCCTCACTATAACTTACCTTCAGAGAGCCTCACTATAACTTACCCTCAGAGAGCCTCACTATAACTTACCTTCAGAGAGCCTCACTATAACTTACATTCAGAGAGCCTCACTAACTTACCATCAGAGAGTGTCACTATAACTTACCTTCAGAGAGCCTCACTATAACTTACCTTCAGAGAGCCTCACTATAACTTACCTTCAGAGAGCCTCACTATAACTTACCTTCAGAGAGCCTCACTATAACTTACCTTCAGAGAGCCTCACTATAACTTACCTTCAGAGAGCCTCACTATAACTTACCCTCAGAGAGCCTCACTATAACTTACCATCAGAGAGTGTCACTATAACTTACCCTCAGAGAGTGTCACTATAACTTACCTTCAGAGAGCCTCACTATAACTTACCTTCAGAGAGCCTCACTATAACTTACCCTCAGAGAGCCTCACTAACTTACCATCAGAGAGTGTCACTATAACTTACCATCAGAGAGTGTCACTATAACTCACTACAATTTACCATCAGAGCGCCTCACTATAACTTACCCTCAGAGATCGTCACTATAACTTACCCTCAGAGAAGCCTCACTGTAACTTACTCATCAGAAGCGTCACTATTAATCATACAACTTTACCTCAGAAGCTTCACTATAACATACCCTCAGAGAGCCTCACTATAACTTACCCTCAGAGAGCTTCAGTATAACTTACCCTCAGAGAGCGTGACTATAACTTACCCTCAGAGAGCGTCACTATAACTTACCTCAAAGAGCCTCACTATAACTCACTATAACTTACCTCAGAGAGCTTCACTATAACCCAAAAGCTGACGTCATCATCAATACACTTTCCACTCACCAATTCAATCAACTCAGCGTAAAAAAAATCGCTGAAAGCCTCTGGTCTGTAAAATACGCAAAATTACGCAAATAAATCAACATTTACTTTGACCAGTTGCGTCATGAAGTGAAGCGTATCAAAAATATTTAATAATAAAAATATATTAGAAATAAACAGGTTTATAAAGTTAAAACCGCTTGGAGAGTTTAGTTTGTGGGATGATGTTAGGTTTATAGTGTTTTGTGGGGGGTATTGTGAAGTGCTTTGTGGAGATATTGTGAGGTGTTTTGTGGGGATATTGTGAAGTGTTTTGTGGAGATATTGTGAAGTGTTTTGTGGGATATTGTGAGTGTTTGTGGAGATATTGTAGTGTTTGTGGAGATATTGTGAAGTGTTTTGTGGAGGTATTGTGAAGTGTTTTGTGGAGATATTGTGAGGTGTTTTGTGGGGATATTGTGAAGTGTTTTGTGGAGATATTGTGAAGTGTTTTGTGGAGATATTGTGAGTGTTTTGTGAGGGTATTGTGAAGTGTTTTGTGAGGTATTGTGAGTGTTTGTGGAGTATTGTGAGTGTTTGTGAGGAGTTTGTGAGGTTTGTGAAGGTTTGTAGAGGTTTTGTGGGGTATTGTAGGTGTTTTGGAGGGTATTGTGAAGTGTTTTGTGGGGTATTGTGAGGTGTTTTGTGGGTATTGTGAGGTGTTTTGTGGGTATTGTGAGGTGTTTTGTGGGGGTATTGTGAAGTGTTTTGTGAAGATATTGTGAACTGTTTTGTGGAGGTATTGTGAGGTGTTTTGTGGGGATATTGTGAAGTGTTTTGTGAAGATATTGTGAAATGTTTTGTGGGTATTGTGAGGTGTTTTGTGGGGATATTGTGAGGTGTTTTGTGAGGGTATTGTGAGGTGTTTTGTGGGGGTATTGTGAGGTGTTTTGTGAGGATATTGTGAGGTGTTTTGTGAGGATATTGTGAGGTGTTTGTGGGGGTATTTGAGGTGTTTGTGAGGATATTGTGAGTGTTTTGTGGGTATTGTGAGGTGATTTGTGAGGGTATTGTGAGGTGTTTTGTGGAGGATTGTGAGGTGTTTGTGAGGATATTGTGAGGTGTTTTGTGAGGTATTGTGAAGTGTTTTGTGAGGGTATTGTGAGGTGTTTTGTGGGGATATTGTGAGGTGTTTTGTGAGATATTGTGAAGTGTTTTGTGAGGGTATTGTGAGGTGTTTTGTGGGGGTATTGTGAGGTGTTTTGTGAGGATATTGTGAGGTGTTTTGTGGAGATATTGTGAGATGTTTTGTGGAGATATTGTGAGATGTTTTGTGGAGATATTGTGAGATGTTTTGTGAAGATATTGTGAGGTGTTTTTTTGGGATATTGTGAAGTGTTTGTGGGATATTGTGAGGCGTGATTTGTGAAGTGTTTGTGATATTGTGATGTCGGATATTGTGAAGTGTTTTGTGGGGATATTGTGAAGTGTTTTGTGCGAATATTGTGAAGTGTTTTGTGGGGATATTGTGAAGTGTTTTGTGGGGATATTGTGAAGTGTTTTGTGCGAATATTGTGAAGTGTTTTGTGGGGATATTGTGAAGTGTTTTGTGCGAATATTGTGAATTGTTTAATGATAATATTGTGAAGTGTTTTGTGGGAATATTGTGAAGAGTTTTTTGAGAAATTGTGAAGTGTGAGGTGTGGTTGATGGAGAGGTGTGGTTGAAAGAGAGGTGTGGTTGAAAGAGAGGTGTGGTTGATGGAGAGGTGTGGTTGAAAGAGAGGTGTGGTTGAAAGAGAGGTGTGGTTGATGGAGAGGTGTGGTTGAAAGAGAGGTGTGGTTGATGGAGAGGTGTGGTTGAAAGAGAGGTGTGGTTGATGGAGAGGTGTGGTTGACGGAGAGGTGTGGTTGAAAGAGAGGTGTGGTTGATGGAGAAGTGTGGTTGATGCAGAGGTGTGGTTGGTTGGGAAGGTGTGGATGAGAGGGAGGCGTGATTGAGAAAGAGGCGTGGTTGAAGGAGAGGCGTCGTTGAGGAAGAGACGTGGTTGAGGGAGAGGCTGGTTGAGGAAGAGGCGTGGTTGAGGGAGAGGCGTGGTTGAGGGAGAGGCATGGTTGAGGGAGAGGCGTGGTTGAGGGAGAGGCGTGGTTGAGGGAGAGGCATGGTTGAGGGAGAGGCGTGGTTGAGGGAGAGGCGTGGTTGAGGGAGAGGCGTGGTTGAGGGAGAGGCATGGTTGAGAGAGAGGCGTGGTTGAGGAAGAGGCGTGGTTGAGGGAGAGGCGTGATTTAGAGGGGGCGTGATTGAGGGAGAGGCGCGGTTAAAGATGCTGTGGTTGAGGGGAAAGGCGTGGTTTGATGGAGGATGGAGGTGGCGCCAGGATCAGTGTGAGTGCAGGAGGATTCCTGGTGGTGGTGGTAAAGGTGGTGGTGGTTGTGATGGTAGTGGTGCTGACGGTTGTGGTGGTGAAGGTGGTTTGGTTGTGGTGGTAGTGGTGGTGATGGTTTTGGTGGTGGTGGTGAAAGTGGTTGTGGTGGTGATGGTTGTGGCGATGAAGGTGGTGGTGGTTGTAGTGGTGGTGGTAGTGGTGATGGTGAAGGTGGTGGTGGTGGTGGAGGTGGTAGTGGTGATGGTGAAGGTGGTGGTGGTGGTTGTGAGGGTGAAGGTGGTAGTGGTTGTGATGGTAGTGGGGATGGTGGTGGTTGTTGTGGTGGTGGTAATGGATAGTGGTGGCGGTAGTAGTGGTGGTAGTGGTGTGGTGGTGATGATGGAGGTGGTATTAGTTGTAGTAGAGGTGGTGGTAGTGGTGGTGGTAGTGGTGATGGTGGTAGTGTTGGTGGTGGTGGTAGTGGTGATGGTGGTGGTAGTGTATGGTGGTGGTGGTATTGGTGGTGGTGGTGGTAGTGATGATGGTGGTGGTGGTATTGGTGGTGGTGGTGGTATTGGTGATGGTGGTAGTAGTGGTGGTGGTGGTAGTGGTGGTGATGGTGGTAGGGTGGTAGTGGTGATGGTGGAGGTAGTGGTAATGGTGGTGGTAGTAGTAGTGGTATTGGTGATGGTGGTGGTAGTAGTAGTGGTATTGGTGATAGGGGTGGTAGTGGTGGTTATAGTGGTGGTGGTAGTGGTGATGGTGGAGATAGTGGGAATGGTGGTGGTATTGGTGATGGTGGTGATAGTAGTAGTGGTAATGGTGATGGTGGTAGTGGTGATGGTGGTGGTAGTGGTGATGGTGGTGGTTGTAGTGGTGGTGGTGGTAGTAGTGGTGATGGTGCTAGTGGTGGTTGTGGTGGTAGTGGTGATGGCGGAGGTAGTGGTAATGGTGGTGGTAGTAGTAGTGGTAGTGGTGATGGTGGTGGTAGTGGTGATGGTAGTGGTAGTAGTGGTGGTGGTAGTGGTGATGATGGTGGTAGTGGTGATGGTGGTGGTAGTGGTGATGGTGGTGGTAGTAGTGATGGTGGTGGTGGTGGTAGTGGTGGTGGTAGTGGTGATGGTGGAGGTAGTGGTGATGGTGGTGGTAGTGGTGATGGTGGTGGTAGTGGTGTTGGTGATGGTGGTGGTGATTGTGGTAGTAGTGATGGTGATTGTGGTGGTAGTGGTGATGGTGGTTGTGATGGTGGTATTGGTGGTGCTTGTGCTGGTGGTGATAGTGGTGGTGGTTATGGTGCTGGTGCTAGTGGTGGTAGTTGTGGTGGTGGTGGTGCTGGTAGGGACATGGAAGAGACTCAGTAGTCTGGCAGCTATCGTAGTGGGAGCACTGCCGCCCACACCTCCGCCCACCGCGCTGCTACACTGCCGCCCACACCAACAAACTCACGCCCACACCTTACTTCCCACGCCCACACCTCCGTTCCCACGGTCTTTCTACTTCAGTAACTCACTGATTCCCAGGTTAATATTCCAGTCACTAACTGAACATAACTGACATTGACTGATTCCCAGGTTAATATTCCAGTCACTAACTGAACATAACTGACATTCACTGATTCCCATGTAAATATTCCAGTCACTAACTGAACATAACTGACATTCAACATTGTTCAGTGTAACACAGTCATGTTAACAGTCTTATCAATGTTTACTTTAAGGTCAGACTTGAAATGTTTATTTACGTTAGTGAATAATGTTTAGTAATGTCATATAACATTCTATTGAAGCATTAAGAGTTCAGAGAAGCGTAAGTCCCCAGTTACTACGTGTTGTTGTGGTTCTTAAACCATTGTGTGAGGTAATGAGAGATAATGTGGGATTATGTGAAATAATGTGAGATAATGTGGGATTATGTGAAATAATGTGAGATAATGTAACAACTTTAAACATTCAGAAAAACATTTTGTTGTAAGTTGTTGAGAAGAAGACAACAACAGCGCCTCCAGTAGACTGTCACTCACAGCACCTGCAGTGACTGTCTCACAGACCTGCAGTAGACTGTCATCACAGCACCTGCAGTAGACTGTCACTCACAGCACCTGCAGTAGACTGTCACTCACAGCACCTGCAGTAGACTGTCACTCACAGCACCTGCAGTAGACTGTCCTCACAGCACCTGCAGTAGACTGTCACTCACAGCACCTGCAGTAGACTGTCCTCACAGCACCTGCAGTGACTGTCAATCACAGCACCTGCAGTAGACTGTCACTCACAGCACCTGCAGTAGACTGTCAATCACAGCACCTGCAGTAGACTGTCACTCACAGCACCTGCAGTAGACTGTCACTCACAGCACCTGCAGTAGACTGTCACTCACAGCACCTGCAGTAGACTGTCACTCACAGCACCTGCAGTAGACTGTCACTCACAGCACCTGCAGTAGACTGTCCCTCACAGCACCTGCAGTAGACTGTCAATCACAGCACCTGCAGTAGACTGTCACTCACAGCACCTGCAGTAGACTGTCAATCACAGCACCTGCAGTAGACTGTCAATCACAGCACCTGCAGTAGACTGTCACTCACAGCACCTGCAGTAGACTGTCAATCACAGCACCTGCAGTAGACTGTCAATCACAGCACCTGCAGTAGACTGTCACTCACAGCACCTGCAGTAGACTGTCACTCACAGCACCTGCAGTAGACTGTCACTCACAGCACCTGCAGTAGACTGTCAATCACAGCACCTGCAGTAGACTGTCACTCACAGCACCTGCAGTAGACTGTCAATCACAGCACCTGCAGTAGACTGTCATCACAGCACCTGCAGTAGACTGTCATCACAGCACCTGCAGTAGACTGTCAATCACAGCACCTGCAGTAGACTGTCAATCACAGCACCTGCAGTAGACTGTCACTCACAGCACCTGCAGTAGACTGTCAATCACAGCACCTGCAGTAGACTGTCAATCACAGCACCTGCAGTAGACTGTCAATCACAGCACCTGCAGTAGACTGTCACTCACAGCACCTGCAGTAGACTGTCACTCACAGCACCTGCAGTAGACTGTCATCACAGCACCTGCAGTAGACTGTCAACCTCACAGCACCTGCAGTAGACTGTCAATCACAGCACCTGCAGTAGACTGTCATCACAGCACCTGCATCTAGTCGCAGCAGACTGTCAATCACAGCACCTGCAGTAGACTGTCATCACAGCACGCTAGCAGAGAGCTGTCATGCACTATCACGTTCTAGCAGTAGATCTGTCGTAATCAGTCATTCTGTAGAGAGTCAATCCTCAGCACTGCAGAGATGGTTCTACTAGCATCTTGTAGAGAACTGTCCTCATCAGGTTCTTGTAGCAGAGATCTGTCTTGCTATCTAGTCAGGTTCTTGTAGCAGACGGCCTAGTCAGTTGTCAGAGCTGTGCTATCTAGTCACGTTCTTGTAGCAGAGAGTCTGTCAGTCTGTCTATCTAGTCACGTTCTTGTAGCAGAGTCTGTCTCTATCTAGTCACTCTGTAGCAGAGAGTTGGTGCTATCTAGTCACGTTCTTGTAGCAGAGATCTGTCGTTGCTATCTCAGTCTTGTAGAGAAGCTTCGTGTATCTAGCAGGTTCTTGTAGCAGAGAGTCTGTCGTTGCTATCTAGTCAGGTTCTTGTAGCAGAGAGTCTGTCGTTGCTATCTAGTCACGTTCTTGTAGCAGAGAGTCTGTCGTTGCTATCTAGTCACGTTCTTGTAGCAGAGAGTCTGTCGTTGCTATCTAGTCAGGTTCTTGTAGCAGAGAGTCTGTCGTTGCTATCTAGTCAGGTTCTTGTAGCAGAGAGTCTGTCGTTGCTATCTAGTCAGGTTCTTGTAGCAGAGAGTCTGTCGTTGCTATCTAGTCACGTTCTTGTAGCAGAGAGTCTGTCCTTGCTATCTAGTCACGTTCTTGTAGCAGAGAGTCTGTCCTTGCTATCTAGTCAGGTTCTTGTAGCAGAGAGTCTGTCGTTGCTATCTAGTCAGGTTCTTGTAGCAGAGAGTCTGTCGTTGCCATTAGGTGAGGTAGAACAACTTGTTAGTGCTGCTCTAATTTAAATATCAAGAATATTCAGGGTGGCAGCAGAGAAAACTACTAATTTGCATAAAGACAAAGAAACGCAATGCAAATTTACAAGAGCAGAATACACACTCCAACACTTCCCCCCCCCCTCTCTCATCTGGAGTGTAAAAATAAATCGTTTCTAGATTTTCATTTCAAAATGGGGTGAATGTGACCATACATTGCGGTCATGTGACCACTTTCTGTAAAAGTCAAGTCAGTGCTGGGTTTTGTCTTCAGTGTCTCTCTGGTCATTCACTTGGCTTCTCTCTGGTCATTCACTTGGCGTTCTCTCTGGTCATTCACTTGGCGTTCTCTCTGGTCATTCATTTGGCGTTCTCTCTGGTCATTCACTTTCTTCGTCAATGTCTAGTTGACTTAGTGTTTAGAGCTCGGCCAGTGTAGGTACTCACAATATGTATATATATATATATATATATATATATATATATATATATATATATATATATATATATATATATATATATATATATATATATATATATATATTATATACGTGCCGAATAGGTAAGGTTTGTCAGATATTTTTTTCATTTATGTTATTATAAAAATTAATAATTTTGTACCAAAAGAACTTTAAAAACTTACCTAGGCGCAATTTAATTTAGCCGCCTAATGCCTAATCCATCAATATATATATATATATATATATATATATATATATATATATATATATATATATATATATATATATTTTTTTTTTTTTTTTTTTTTTTTCAACAAGTCGGCCGTCTCCCACCGAGGCAGGGTGACCCAAAACAGAAAGAAACACTTTCACCATCATTCAACACTTTCACCATCATTTACACATAATCACTGTCTTTGCAGAGGCGCTCAGATTCGACAGTTTAGACGTCACTCCAAACAGCCAATATCGCAAACCCCTCCGGGTCACCATCTGGAAAAGACCCGGGCAGGGACAAGATCGCCGAACCTACTACCTCCTTTATAGTGCAGGCATTGTACTTCCCACCTCTGGTACTACTGGAACACTCAGGTTTATAACCAGTGAGGGTACCATCGCCCCTCTAAGGACGTCATTACAGCACAAGCCCTGAAGGACAAACATCCACCCATTCACCTCCCTGACAGTGCATCAGGTGAAGAACATTGAGCCCTACAGGATGCTGATGTGTATAAAGCCGCCATGTCATTTATACAGGGCTCAGCAGGGGGTTTCACCGGTTTAAGGCCACAACACTTTAAACAAATGCTCAATCCAGCACTTTGTGATTTTTCAGAGAGGCTGTTATCTGAACTTACCAAATTTTGCAATGAGTGCCTGGCAGGCAGTATCCCGGAGGCCATTAGGCCACTCTTCTTTGGTGTATTACTACGTGGCCTCCGGAAAAAGGGCGGAGTAATCAGGCCCATTGCAGTGCGCAACACCCTTCGGCGCCTTGTCGCCAAGGCTGCAGTAAGAATGGTGAGTTAAGAAGCTTTCACAGTGTTCAAACCAACACAGATCGGTTTTGGTGTTCAACAAGGCTGTGAAGATTAAAAAGCCCTGATCGAATTGGACTTTGCCGACTCATTCAACTTAGTCAGAAGGGATGCTGCTCCCCAAGCAGTTTCTAGACACTTCCCTTCCCTTTATCCTTTCATGCAATCGTGTTATAGTGTAACTTCTAAATTATTGTTTGGACACCATGAAACTGACTCGTGTCTGATCATCAAGGAAGTCACAGAAGCACTCTGCAGTGAGCTCAATATCTGATTCCTAGACGATGGTAGTCTGGCTGGCACTACAAAATTTCTCCTAGAGGACAACAGAAAAATAAAATAAATTGGAGAGAGCCTAGGCCTATCTTCAAGCCCCACCAAATGCGAAATAGCTTCTACTAATCAATAGATCATTGAGGATATTACTGCTGTTTATTGAGGAGCACGAGCCATCGATCCAGCCATTAGCACTCTCCTTGGTGCTCCTCTTGGGTCCAATGCCATTGATCTGATTCTAGAAAAGAAAGTTTCAGACCTCAGGACGATGGAAGGCAGGATGAAAGACACTGATACACATGATACATAATATAACAGTATCAAAGACAATGCACTCAGATCACAACATAACAGAGGTACAGATATGTATGCACAGGGCTCCTGACCAGCAAAATGTGATCAGTCATGAGGGTGTCATTATAAAATTCAACTTCAATAACAAAAACATACAATGGAAACAATTCAACCATGTCCTAAATTAAACAAGCTGGGAAGAGATCCTAAACAACACGGATCCGAACCTTTGCCTAGAAAAAATAAAATCTGTGGTCCTTGAGATCTGCTCAAGGCACATTCCATTAAGAAAAAGAAAGAGAGAGACGCTCCCTATACAGACGAAGGTGAAGAGTCACAGAGCTGCTGAGAGGGGCCAATATATCTGAAATACGAAGGGAGACACTGGTCAATGAAATTGCAAATATCGAACTTAAGCTGAAGGAATCTTACAGGAGATAAGAATCGCAGGAAGAACTAAAAGCCATAAAGGAAATTGAAAAAAAAATACTTCTTCTCTTATACCAAATCTAAGGAAAAAACAACATCCAGTATTGGGCTCCTGCTTAGGCGAGATGGGACATACACAGATGACAGCCAAGAAATGAGTGAGATATTAAAGTTCCAATACGACTCAGTGTTCAGTGAGCCGCTGCCAGACTAAGGGTCGACAATCCAAATGAATTCTTTATGAACGAGACCCAAAATTTTGTCATCTCAAAAATCTCGATTATCCTAACACTACAATACTTTGAAAAGGCAATAAATGACATGCCCATGCACTCTGCATTGGAACTCCGTGTTCATCAAGAACTGCAAGAAGCCCCTGTTGCGTGACTTCAGCATTCTATGGAGAGGGAGCATGGACACAAGGGTCATCCCACACTCACTAAAAGCAACCGACATAGCCCCACTCTACAAAGGTGGCACAGTAAAGCAATTACAAAGAACTACAGACCGATAACACTAACATCCCATATCATAAAAATCTTTGAAATGGTTCTAAGAAGCAAGATCGCCAACCACCTAGATACCCATCAACTACACAACCCAGGGCAACACGGGTTTAGAGTAGGTCGCTCCTGCCTGTCCCAGCTACTGGACCACTATGACAAAGTCCTGGATGCTGTAGAGGATAAACAAAATACAGATGTAGTATACATAGACTTTGCAGAAGTTTTCGACGAGTGTGACCATGGTGTAATAGCACACAAAATGCGTCATAAAGGAATACCAGGAAAAGTTGGTAGACGGATCTATAATTTAATGACAAACAGAACACAAAATGTAACAGTGAACAGAGTAAAGCCTGAGGCAACTACTGTGAAAAGCTCTGTTCCACAAGGCATAGTGTGGCATGCAAAGAGTATGTTACACTTTATTCGGAGCATGTACACACTCCCAAATAGGCTGCCTCCCAACCAGCGAACCAGGTGCTAAGAGTTTAACGGTAAGGTTACCCATCATTAAATCAGTACCTTGGTTCGTTAACCAATCACAGGTGGGCCTGCCAAGGGCTGAAGTGACGTGGTTTCACTCACAGTCAGCCCTTGCCAGATTCGCCTCAAAGCTGATTGAGCACGGTTCTCTCTCTCTCTCTCAGGCTTTGATTACCGTGTTGTACACTTATAGTTCAAACTCTTGTACATAGTGTATATAGGTGTACATATCTATGCATATAATTGGTGAAGGAAAATACAATTTAAATACTACTACTGTGTTTATTTTCTCTCCAAGCCCATTGCGACCAGGTAAACAGGCCATTAATTACCTGTGTGCGTAATACATAGTACTCGTTCCCATTCTATTCCTCATCCTCATATCTGACATAGACAGAGATGTAAGCCATAGCTCCGTGTCTTCCTTTGCGGATGACACCCGGATTGCCATGACAGTGACCTCCATCAAGGACACCGCAAGACTCCAAGCGGACATCAACCAAATCTTCAAATGAGCCACTCAAAACAATATAAAGTTCAATGAAGAGAAATTTCAACTACTCAGATATGCAAAAATTGAGAAAATTAAAACTGTATCAGAGTATACGACAAATTCTAACCATACAATAGATCGAAAAAGTAATGTGAAGGACCTGGGAGTGAAAATGTCAGAGGATCTCGCCTTCGAAGACCACAACAATGTATCTACCGCATCTACTAGGAAAATGATAGGATGGATAATGAGAACCTTCAAAACTAGGGATGCCAAGTCCATGATGATTCTCTTCAAATCGTTTGTTCTCTCTAGGCTGGAATACTGATGTACATTAACTACCCCCTTAAAGGCAGGCAAAATTGCTGACCTGGAGAGT
The DNA here is from genome assembly GCA_009830355.1 of Cherax destructor. Taxonomy (NCBI): domain Eukaryota; kingdom Metazoa; phylum Arthropoda; class Malacostraca; order Decapoda; family Parastacidae; genus Cherax; species Cherax destructor. Next base: position 9,959 of record WNWK01007189.1, on the reverse strand, counting down.
GTACAAAGAAATTTCACGGTACACATAGGTACGATAAGACACCTAAATTACTGGGAACGGTTGAAGTCCCTTGATTTGTATTCCCTGGAACGCAGGCGAGAGAGATACATGATAATATACACTTGGAAAATCCTAGAGGGATTAGTACCAAACTTGCTCACAAAAATCACTCCCTATGAAAGCAAAAGACTCTGCAGGAGATGCAGCATTCCCAAAATGAAAAGCAGGGGCGTCACAAGTACACTGAGAGACAACACAAATAAGTGTCCGGGGCCCAAGACTGTTCAACTGCCTCCCAGCATACATAAGGGGAATTACCAATAGACCCCTGGCTGTCTTCAAGAAGGTACTGGAGAAGCACCTAAAGTCAGTACCTGACCAGCCGGGCTGTGGTTCGCACAGCCTGTTTGATCAGACCCTGATCCACCACTAGGCCTGGTCTCAGACCGAGGCGCGGGGGTGTTGACCCCCGAAACCCTCTCCAGGTATACCTACTCACCAGGTGCCTGTCCATCCCAAAACTTACCTACTTCCTGAGATGCTCCCCAGCCTTCAGCAGTCTAAAACTCAAGGAATATGACTCCCTCCTAAAGACTATGCTAGAGAGTATATTGAAACTTTCCCTTGAAGATGGACAGTGGTTTCAAGCCTCACTTCCAGTGAGGCTTGGGGGGCTGGGAGTACGCAAATCCTCCCAGATTGCCCTACCAGCTTTCTTATTCTCCTCCATAGCATCAGACAAGTTAATAAATCAAATTCTTCCAGACAACCTTGGTGATTCAGCAGCAATACAGGACCCTAGCTACACCAATGCCATTACCGAATGGGAGATTCTTGCTGCTCCAGAACCAAAACCTAGTGCAGCACTGGCCTACAAACAGTCGAGTTGGGATGACCCCATCGCTGAAAAGGTGCTTGTCAACATGCTCAGGGCTGCAGCATCTGACAGGAAGACTGCCCATCTCCAAGCTGTGGGCGCACTTCACTCTAGGGACTTCCTCCAAATAGTTAACCATTTTATCAATGAGAACACGCCTCGACCCACAGACCCTCCATATTGCAATGGCCCTCCACTTCGTTGTCCCAATTCACGCGGAATATACATGTATTTGGGGCGATGTACAAGCCGACTAATATGGTCTACAAGGTCTTAACTGCTCCACAACCAAGGGCGGCACGCAATACACAATGAAGTTAACAACATCATAAAGAGGAGCCTTGCTACAGTGGAGAAATTGATTCTGATTATGAATCTCCTGCAGCTTCAGAGGAGCTGCAGCAGATTCATGGTCTTTGATATAGTGTACAAATGTATTCATGTTTTTGTTTTTTAAATAAATGATCCCTGACCCAATATGTGTGAGTGTGTGTGTGTGTCTCGTGCCGAATAGGTAAAACTTGTGATTTTGGCTTAAAAAGCAACACTCTTCTTGCTGAATAAGGCAAGCAAAAATTTGTGTATGCAATAATTTCGCAAAAATCATTCTGAATCTAACGAAAAAAAGTATATTTCATTGTGTTTGTTAATTATTAAATTATTGTAAACTTATCTAAAATATGTTTAGTTGGATTAGGTTAAATTAAATTGCGCTTGTTATAATAAGGTTAGGTAAGTTTTCTAAGGTTCTTTTGGTAGAAAATTATTAATTTTTACATTAACGTAAATGAAAAAATATATCTTTAAAAGTAGTATAAGAGAAAATTTTAGATAGGTCTTATTTTTAATGAGTTTTTGCTAATTGGCCAGGTTTTCGTTTTCGCTCACCATGAGGCGGGCCAAAACAACATGGGTTCGAATCCTCGGCTAGTCGCAGTGTTGTTATATATATATATATATATATATATATATATATATATATATAATATATATATATATATATATATATATATATATATATATATATATATATATATATATATATATATATATATATATATATATATATATATATATATATATATGTCGTGCTGATTAGGTAAAACTGGTCAATTAGCAAGAACTCATCTAAAATTAAGTCCTTTCTAAAATTTTCTTATACGTTTAAAGATATATTTTTTAATTTATGTTAATGTAAGAATTTATAATTTTGTACCAAGAGAAACTTTGAAAACCTACCTAACCTTATTACAACAAGCGAATTTAATTTAGCCTAACCCAACTAAATATATTTTAGATACGTTAACATTAATTTAATAATAAACAAACACAATGAAATATATTTTTCGTTATGTTCAGAATGATTTTGCGAAATTATTGCATACACAAATTTTCACTTGTCTTATATGGCAAGGTGAGCGTTGCTATTTAAGCCAAAATCGCAAATTATACCTAATGGCACGACATATATATATATATATATATATATATATATATATATATATATATATATATATATATATATATATATATATATATATATATATATATATATATATATATATGCAAACAATCGCAGACGGGTGATCTTAATTATACAAGACAAGCCACGGGGGTGAAAATCTTTAGCTCAAGTACTTTCACACTTCTCAGTGCGTCATCAGGAGCTGTGGAATGTTGCAAAGACAACAACAGGAGAAGTAGGGTAAGTAAAAAGTTACATCACAATAGTGGATCATTACATACCTTCATTTACAACCTTCTAACTAATGAAATAGAGAGGAAACCCCCTCATTCGTCAACCATGTCGCAGAACCTTCCAGAACATTCAAGAAATACTCTCAGTGTCAGTTAATATGCCTGTGTGAATTCTTCTATTCAGACTTCCTTATAACAACTAGGTTATTCTTAATTTTAATACCATTCCTATCATTATTATCAACTATCATCTGCTAATATCATTATCATCATCATTATAATATTTCCAACAACCTGATTCATTAAACCACTAAACTAGTTGCAATCACCATGTTGCAACCACCTATGTGTACCTTGTACCACTGTACCTAGAACACTCTACATTTCTTTTGCGCTATCCTAGGATGATCGCACATGTGCCCCCATACCTAAATGAACCCACATACCTACTTCCTTACTACAGATGTTATATCGCTCAGGTTGCAGCCTGTATTGCAGCACACTCCCTAGAGCACCTGTCGCATTACGATACCTGTATGCAGCAGTAGCTGAGTGAGTTATACCGACGGCAGACCTAACATATTAAATATCGACGTTCGCGACGGACTTAACAAGGTGTCCACGACGGGAGCGACGGGTGTACCAGGATGTTCAGTTTGCAGACTCTGGTCGAACATAACTGAAACATCACGAAACCTCCTGGCATAAGGAGCAATCCTCCACTTTTGTATAAAATGGTTGTTTAAGTTTGTACACAATTTACTCCACTAAATATCCATCGAGTTTGTACAGCCTATAATTTGAGTTATTTACCCATTCCTATCATGTTTCAAGAGGGAGGACTCTATTATGTTTCTTTCCATGATGAAACTGTTGGGTACAATTATCTGGGCGGCAGCCTACCCCGGTGGGTGATTGCAGGAGCTGGCATGGTTAAAGATCGTATTCGGCACCTATCCTTTCCTGATTGAGTACTGGTGTTGGGATAATCTGGTTTCCAGAGGTTTACCTGTCTGACCAATGTATGAGAGTGGGCACAGGGTGCATGGAACCTTGTAGGCACCACCCACATTATTAGTTGGTGTGTTTTTTAATCAATCTCTGTTTCACTGTCCCAGTGTTTATATATATATGTATATATATATATATATATATATATATATATATATATATATATATATATATATATATATATATATATATAGTCGTGCCGATTAGGTAAAACTGGTCAATTAGCAAGAACTCATCTAAAATTAGGTCCTTTCTAAAATTTTCTCATATACGTTTAAAGATATATTTTTTTCATTTATGTTAATGTAAGAATTTATAATTTTGTACCAAGAGAAACTTTGAAAACCTACCTAACCTTATTACAACAAGCGCAATTTAATTTAGCCTAACCCAACTAAATATATTTTAGATACGTTAACATTAATTTAATAATAAACAAACACAATGAAATATATTTTTTTCGTTATGTTCAGAATGATTTTGGCGAAATTATTGCATACACAAATTTTCACTTGTCTTTCACAAGTTTTACCTAATCGGCACGACATATATATATATATATATATATATATATATATATATATATATATATAAAACACTACATTAGAGCACCACAAAACAGCTCTACAAGAACACTCTGCAACAGAGCACTACAAACACCAAGGCAAGGTGACCAAAGAGAAAGACGGTTTCTCTTTTTAAATTTAGTATTGTATACAGGAGAAGGGGTTACTAGCCCCTTGCTCCCGACATTTTAGTCGCCTCTTACGACACGCATGTCTTACGAAGGAAGAATTCTGTTCCACTTCCCCCATGGTGTCAAGGAGCCTGGATCCTAGCTCTCTTGAGTAATATTGTTGCAAGTTTTCCTCATCGTCCCAGGGATTTCTGATCCTACTGGAAAAAAGTGGTATTGATATCCCATATATATACATATTTGCTGAGCATGCATTCTTCCCTGTGTTCGGCAGCACCTTCCTCTTGCCGAAGGCTGTGACGAGTACAGGTATACGCCAGAATGGACACACAGGTATAATCCCAAGCTAATAGTTTGTTATTCTTGCAGGGAGAGATTAGTGGTCCCATCAGGATTGTTGCTTCCTAGGAATCTCTCAGCAGGGCACCCAGGCCAAGCGAGGCTCCTCTTGATGCTGCTGTTGACGTCGTTGTATCTCGCTTGACGACCCATGGTGTTGGAACACTCTCCACCGTGACGACCAATGGTGTTGGAACACTCTCCACCGTGACGACCCATGGTGTTGGAACACTCTCCACCGTGACGACCCATGGTGTTAGAACACTCTCCACCGTGACCACCCATGGTGTTGGAACACTCTCCACCGTGACGACCCATGGTGTTGGAACACTCTCCACCGTGACGACCCATGGTGTTAGAACACTCTCCACCGTGACGACCCATGGTGTTGGAACACTCTCCACCGTGACGACCCATGGTGTTGGAACACTCTCCACCGTGACGACCCATGGTGTTGGAACACTCTCCACCGTGACGACCCATGGTGTTGGAACACTCTCCACCGTGACGACCCATGGTGTTAGAACACTCTCCACCGTGACCACCCATGGTGTTGGAACACTCTCCACCGTGACGACCCATGGTGTTGGAACACTCTCCACCGTGACAACCCATGGTGTTGGAACACTCTCCACCGTGACGACCAATGGTGTTGGAACACTCTCCACCGTGACGACACATGGTGTTGGAACACTATCCACCGTGACGACCCATGGTGTTGGAACACTCTCCACCGTGACGACCAATGGTGTTGGAACACTCTCCACCGTGACGACCCATGGTGTTGGAACACTCTCCACCGTGACGACCCATGGTGTTGGAACACTCTCCACCGTGACGACCCATGGTGTTAGAACACTCTCCACCGTGACCACCCATGGTGTTGGAACACTCTCCACCGTGACGACCCATGGTGTTGGAACACTCTCCACCATGTACACAGCAGTGGAACCTTCCACCGTGACGACCCATGGTGTTGAACACTCTCCACCGTGACAGCCATGTGTTGGAACACTCTCCACCGTGACGACCCATGGTGTTAGAACACTCTCCACCGTGAGACACAGGTGGCACTTCAACACATCAGTAGACCTACATGTGGATACACAATCTACGTAGCCCATGGTTGACACTTACAAGTAACGACCATAATAGGAGCATTACAGAACAACACTACAATGAGCACACATAGAGGCATTGCAGAAGCACTACAACAGTGTACTACAATAGAGTACTACCTACAGAAAACACTGTAATAGAGCACTTCAGAACACTACAATATTGGCACTACAACCACACATACAATGAGAGCACTCTACTACACAGGTACTATGGAACATTCACATAGAGCATTCAAAAAACACTTCCACATAAGGAACATTACAACGAACACCAAAGAGCACTCCGTGCTACCTATAGAGAACACTCAATGAGCACTGCAGAGAACACTACAAGAGAGATTAGGAACACTACAAGAGGCACTACAAGTAGAACAGATTACAATGAGCACTCAAGAGAACACTACAATAGAGGATACTAAAGAGAAGCTACAGTACATACAGCAGCACTACAAGAACTACAACGAGCATACAAGGCACTACAAGAGAACACTACAATAGAGCAATACAAGAGACACTACAAAGAGCACTACAAGAGACCACTACAAGAGAACACTACAATAGCAAGCATGCAAGAGAACACTTCAAGAGACCACTACAAGAGACCACTACAAGAGAACACTACAACAGAGCACTACAATAGAACACTACAACAGAGCACTACAAGAGAACACTACAACAGAGCACTTCAAGAGAACACTACAACAGAAGCATACAGAGAACACTACAAGAGAACACTTCAGAGAAGCATCAAGAGAACACTACAAGAGAACACTACAATAAAGCACTACAAGAGAACACTGGAACAGAGCACTACAAGAGAACACTACAACAGAGCACTACAGGAGAACACTACAACAGAACACTACCAGAGGACACTGCAACAGAGCACTACAAAAGAACACTACAAGAAAATGCTACAAGAAAACACTAACACAGAATACTATAAGAACACTACAAGAGACCACAACAAGAGAACACTTCAAGAGACCAGTACAAGAGAACACTACAAGAGACCACTACAAGAGAACACTACAAGAGAATCCTACAAGAGAACACCACAACAGAGCACTACAAGAGAACACTCACAGAGCAGTAACAGCTACTAAAGGAACACTACAACAGAACACTAAAACGTAGAGCTACAAGAGAACACTACAACAGAGCACTACGTGAGAACACTACAACAGAACACTACAAGAGAATACTTCAAGAGAACACTACAAGAGAACACTTCAAGAGAACACTACAAGAAAACACTTCAAGAGAACACTCCAAGAGAACACTTCAAGAGAATACTACAGGAGAACACTACAAGAGAACACTCAGAAACCTCAGAGACACAGAGAACACTACAATAGAACACTACAGAGTGACACTCAACAGAGCACTACAAGAGAACACTACAATGAAATGCTACAAGAACACTACACAACACTAGAATACTATAAGAACACTACAAGAGACCACAACAGAGAGAACACTCAAAGAGACCACTACAAGAGAACACTACAATGAGACACTACAGAGAACACTACAAGAGACCACAAGGAACACTAAAACAGAGCACTACAAGAGAACACTGCAACAAGCATACAACTAGAACACTACAAGAGCACTACAAAGAACACTAACAACGTAGACTACAAGAGAACACTACAACAGAGCACTACAGAGAACACTACAACAGACCTACAAGAGAATAAAGAGACACTACAAGAGAACTCAAGAAACACTACAAAAACACTCAAGAGAAACTACAAGAGAGCATTCAAGAGATACTACAGAGAGAACACTACAATAGAGCACTCAAGAGAACACTCACGAGCACTACAAGAGACACTACAATAAACACTACAAGAGAAGCTACAAGAAAACACTACAAAGAACACTACAAGAGAACACTACAAAGAGCACTACAAAGAACACTACAACAGAGACTACAAGAGAATACTACAAAAGCACTACAAGAGAACACTACAACAGAGCACTACAAAAACACTACAACAAACACTACAAGAGAACATTACAACAGAACACTACAACAGAGCACTACAAGAGAACACTAACAGAGCACTACAAGAGAACACTACAACACAGCACTACAAGAGAACACTACAATAGAGCACTACAAGAGAACACTACAACAGAGCACTACAAGAGAACACTACAACAGAGCACTACAAGAGAACACTACAATAGAGCACTACAAGAGAATGCTACAAGAAAACACTACAAAGAATACTACAATAGAGCATTACAAGCGACCACTACAAGAGAACACTACAATAGAGCAATGCAAGAGAACACTTCAAGAGAGCACTACAAGAGACCACTACAAGAGAACACTACAAGAGACCAGTACAAGAGAACACTACAAGAGAATCCTACAAGAGAACACTACAACAGAGCACTACAATAGAACACTACAACAGAGCACTACAAGAGAACACTACAACAGAGCACTACAAGAGAACACTACAACAGAACACTACAAGAGAACACTACAAGAGAACACTACAAGAGAACATAAACGAACACTTCAAGAGAGCACTACAAGAGAACACTTCAAGAGAACACTTCAAGAGAACACTTCAAGAGAACACTTCAATAGAACACTACAAGAGAACACTACAAAAAGCACTACAAAAGAACACTACAACAGAGCACTACAAGAGAACACTACAACAGAGCACTACAGGAGAACACTACAAAAGAACACTGCAACAGAGCACTACAAGAGAACACTACAAGAGAATGCTACAAGAAAACACTACAAGAGAATACTACAATAGAGCACTACAAGTGACCACAACAAGAGAACACTTCAAGAGACAAGTACAAGAGACCACTACAAGAGAACACTACAAGAGAATCCTACAAGAGAACACTACAACAGAGCACTACAAGAGAACACTGCATCAGAGCACTACAACAGAGCACTACAGAGAACACTACAACAGAACACTAAAACATAGCACTACAAGAGAACACTACAACAGAACACTACAAGAGAACACTACAACAGAGCACTACAAGAGAACACTACAACAGAGCACTACAAGAGAACACTACAACAAATCACTACAAGAGAACACTACAACAAATCACTACAACAGAGCACTTCAACAAATCACTAAAAGATAACATTTACAGGGCTCACGTGAGACGAGTCTAGGAGAGTCTGGGCTCACATGAGACGAGTCTAGGAGAGTCTGGGCTCACATGAGACGAGTCTAGGAGAGTCTGGGCTCACATGAGACGAGTCTAGGAGAGTCTGGGCTCACATGAGACTAGTCTAGGAAGTCTGAGCTCATTCATTAAGAGTTAATTAATTTCGAATTACTGATGATCTCTACCTGCTGAGTCTCCATCATCCACCACTCTCACTCTCACTCTAACACTCTCACTCTTACTCTCACTCTCATTTTCACACTCTCTCTCTCACTCTCACACTCTCACACTCACTCCCACACTCTTACTCTCTCACTCTCACATTCACTTTCTCACTCTCACTTTCTCACTCTCACTCTCTCACTCTCACTCTTACTCTCTCTCGCACTCTCACTCTCACTCTTAGTACTTGCTCAATCTCCCTCACTCTTCATCCAAGAAACGTGGCTACATCGCCCCTTCCTTGGATCGAGCCTCATTACCTCACATCAGACTCTGTATGATTACAATAATAATAATAATAATAAATAATAATAATAATAATAATAATAATAATAATAATAATAATAATAATAATAATGATAATAATAATAATATTATTATTATTATTATTATTATTATTATATTATTGTTATTCATTGTTATTGTTATTCATTGTTATTATTATTATATTATTATTATTATTATTATTATTATTATTATTATTATTATTATTATTATTATTATAATTATTATTATTATTATTATTATTAGTATTATTATTATTAATTTATTATTATTATTAATTTAATATTATTAATTTATTACTGATTATTATTATTATTATTATTAAACAATACAAATTATTACTGGTATTTGGCTTAAATTTTGTTTTGTTCATGAAAAGTTGTTGAGAACAACAAGGCCATTTCATAAACTGTTAAGACTAAACAAAACAGAAGAATCTAATCTTCTTTAACCTTCGTGTATATGTGATCAAATTCCCTTAAACCTAGAACAAATTTTATAACACAGCAGGCTAAGTGTAACATCAGTATAACACAGC
>WNWK01007188.1:0-96759 GCA_009830355.1 Cherax destructor | reverse complement strand
GGGGAAATTGGGACACCCCCAGGCGATCCAGATTCCACGGCAAACTACACCACCGCCAAGGACCTCAACAAGGGGTTTGGACCACAAACCCCCTTCCCCCCTACCTGGGAAAACAGAATGCCTGAGGAGAGAAGCCCCCGGGGAAAAACTAAAAGGAACAAGGGGAAGGGATGAGGGGGAAAGGGGGGGGAAAAAGGGAAAAAAGGGGAGGATGGAGGAGATGGGATGGGGGAAGGGGGTTTTGGGGGAAGGTTGGTCTGAGGAAGAAAAAAAAAAGGGGTTTCCAATTCCTCAGACCAAAGCCTTTTTCCCCAACGCCAAGGACCCCCTTAGACGTATCGAAGGGCCAGTCGGGTCCCTGGTACCTGAAGCAGGTGACGAACCAGCACCAGCAAGAGGTACAGGGGCATGAGAGGTGTCCAAAGAGTTGTCCGTTAACGAGGCAGGGTCAGTACTGGGTGCGGTATCAGGAACGGGCCCGGGGGTAGTGGGTTCATGGATTGGGTCAGCCATGGTTAGGTTACTTCTTTCTTTTTATTTTTAAGAAAAAAAAAATAAAAAATAAAAAAGGAATAAAAAAAAGGGGGGAACGTGGAGGAATAGCTCCTAGGAGGAATGAAAGGGAGCGTAAATTCCCCTCCGCGCCCAAGAGGACCTCAACACCACAAGTAGTGCAGATGCTACATGGAACCCGTGCCATACCCTACCTTTCATGCCAGTAAACCAGCAATCCGGGATAGCAACCTCACATCCACCGAGCCATCTCGGCGGACAAAAGAGAGGGCGGCCGGATATCCGCCACAAAGCATACCGCTTTCGGTCACCACCCCCGGAATCCGAAAAGTGGCCTCCAGAGATACACCCGTCGCCCGAAAGATACAAGGCCACCCCCGGGTGACCGGAGAGGGATCGGGACATCCCCAGGCGATCCAGATTCCACGGCAAACTACACCACCGCCAAGGACCTCAACGGAATGGGATGGACCACGATACCCTTCCCCCTACCTAGCAACGAGAATGCCTGAGGAGAGAAGCTCCCAGGGTAAAACTGGGAAGGAACTAAGGAAGGGATGAGGAGGAAGAGGAGGAAAGGGAAAAAGGGAGGATGGAGGAGATGGGATTGGGAAGGGGGGATTGGGGGGTAATTAGGTTCGGTCTGAGGAAGAAGACCAAGAGGTCCAATTCCTCAGACCGATAGCCTCTTTACCACGACAAGGAGCCCCCCTTAAAGAGGAAGGAGACCAAAAGGTCTTATTCCTCAGACCAAGAGCCTCTTCACCATGCCAAGGAGCCCCCTTGAAGAGGCTTCATCTATTGTAGATGGTGTAGAACTGCTTTGTGGATTATCAAAACTGCTTGGGCTGAGGCTCATCAGATAGACTTTGTGCACTTCAGGTAGACTTGGTGCAGTGGTGCACTTCAGGCAGTGGACATGTGCAATTCTGAGCTTAAGTAAACAATTGTTATGAGGTCAACTGTTTAATATAACTTGATGAAACACAGGTACTACTGTGGTGGCTACCTTCATCTAGCTGAGCTAGATTATGGGCAGTGTCAGAATATGAAACACACAACTGGAGACATTTCACTATTCTAATCTAAGCCAGTCAAGTATTTTCTCGCTTAACAATTTTGGTTTTATATTAGCTTCAGTTTAACCCTAGATATACACAAGCTACTTTAAAGCTAATTATATCAGTCATGTCTCATGTGACTGGACTTAATACATAAAAACAATCATGAAAGAAGAGCCACATTAATGAAGTGTAAATTTTTTTTAGTAGGCACAAATTTTTTTTTTTTTTTTTTCAACAAGTCGGCCGTCTCCCACCGAGGCAGGGTGACCCAAAAAGAAAGAAAATCCCCAAAAAGAAAATACTTTTATCATTATTCAACACTTTCACCACACTCATACATAATCACTGTCTTTGCAGAGGAGCTCAGATACGACAGCTGAGAAAAGTCCCTCCCAGCTGTCACTATCTCAGACCCCTCCTTTAAAGTGCAGGCATTGTACTTCCCATTTCTAGGACTCAAGTCCAACTAAATCAATTAACTGGTTTCCTGAATCCCTTCACAAAATGTTACCCTGCTCACACTCCAACAGATCGTCATGTCCCAAAACCATTCGTCTCCATTCACTCCTATCTAACACGCTACACATGCTTGCTGGAAGTCCAAGCCCTCGCCCACAAAACCTCCTTTACCCCTTCCTCCAACCTTTTCTAGGACGACCCCTACCCCGCCTTCCTTCCCTACAGATTTATACGCTCTCCAAGTCATTCTACTTTGATCCATTCTCTCTAAATGACCAAACCACCTCAACAACCCCTCTTCAGCCCTCTGACAAATACTTTTAGTAACTCCACACCTTCTCCTAATTTCCACATTCCGAATTTTCTGCATAATATTTACACCACACATTGCCCTTAGACAGGACATCTCCACTGCCTCCAGCCTCCTCCCGCTGCAGCATTTGCAACCCATGCTTCACACCCATATAAGTGTGTTGGTACCACTATACTTTCGTACATTCCCTTCTTTGCCTCCATGGATAACGTTTTTGTCTCCACAGATACCTCAATGCACCACTCACCTTTTTCCTTCATCAATTCTATGGTTAACCTCATCCTTCATAAACCCATCCGCTGACACGTCAACTCCCAAATATCTGAAAACATTTACTTCTTCCATAATCCCTCTCTCCAATGTGATATCCAATTTTTCTTTATTTAAATCGTTTGATACCCTCATCACCTTACTCTTATCTATGTTCACTTTTAACTTTCTACCTTTACACACTCTCCCAAACTCGTCCACTAACCTTTGCAACTTTTCTTTAGAATCTCCCATAAGCACAGTATCATCAGCAAAAAGTAACTGTGGCAACTCCCATTTTGCATTTAATTCTCCATAATTTAATCCCACCCCTCTCCCCAACACCCTAGCATTTACTTCTTTTACAACCCCATCTATAAATATATTAAACAACCATGGTGACATTACACATCCCTGTCTAAGACCTACTTTTACCGGGAAGTAATCTCCCTCTCTCCTACACACCCTAACCTGAGCCTCACTATCCTCATAAAAACTCTTTACAGCCTTCAGTAACTTGCTACCTATTCCATACACTTGCAACATTTGCCACATTGCTCCCCTATCCACTATCATATGCCTTTTCTAAATCCATAAATGCAATAAAAACTTCTCTACCTTTATCTAAATACTGTTCACATATATGCTTCACTGTAAACACTTGATCTACACATCCCTTACCCACTCTAAAGCCTCCTTGCTCATCTGCAATCCTACTCTCTGTCTTACCTCTAATTCTTTCAATAATAACCCTGCCAAACACTTTACCTGGTATACTCAGTAAACTTATTCCCCTATAATTTTTACTCTCTCTTTTATCCCCCTTCCCTTAATTATTATTATTATTATTATTATAATCAAATAGAAGCGCTAAACCACAGGGGTTATACAGCGCACAGAGAAGAAAACCAATGAACTTGCCAAATGTCACTATCTTGATAACCAACCAAAGAATTATGATCAAACTGGTCTCATTTTAACATAAATTTAATGAACTTTAAGGTGATGGGTAAGTTCATCAGTTTACTTAGGTTGCCAAATCACTTTTTGGGCATGACAACACAGTCGAACATCCCTTTATACTTAATGGGAAAAGGCAGGGTAAACGTGACAAACTCACCACTCTGACTGATAGATATGACACTTGAAAGAATATGAGCATTATATGGTATGGAAAACATAACTACAACTCACTGGCAAATTTGTCAAATGTCTTCTCAGATCCTCATATAAACCCATTTCAAACTAAGTACAATTTTATTGAGCAAGAATATTACTAAAACATGAACATATTACTACACATTACATATCTTTAGCCACGGGATCGGTGACCCCCAAAACCTTCTCCAGGTAAACTCTCCCGAGTCAATCCAGAAATGAATAAGACACATGCAATACTTTATTGTGGAGACGTTCCACAAAGGCTTTTTATTTATCCAATACAGAGAATAATACTGAAGACAGTGGAAGACTACGTTATTTGAGGAGATCAGACCTTCAGCCTTGATGAATCTGTTCTAGACAGTGGAAGACGTGAAGTAGTTTGAGCTGATCAGTTCTTCAGCCTTGAAAGATGTTCAGTCCAAGTCTTGATGATCCTGGAATTATTATCACTGAAAACACCCACCACAGGATAGCCACATTACTACATACAGTTACAGATATAATTAATTTTAAACTGCACTATGGCTCATTGTGAGGTGGTTGCTTTTGTGTACTAATTTCAGTCACTTAAAACATGACTGATATAATTAATTTGTGTTTGTCATCAAGATGTTGGACTGATCACAACCTATCAAATCAAAGAGACTGATCACCTCAAATTTATAATTTATGTCTTCCATCTCCAGTATCCTTTTCTGTACTGGACTGATCAAGTCATTGGTTGGCAAAAATGTCTCCACAAGAGATACCCAAATGTTACACATGTCTTATATGTCTACTTAATGAGTCTGTATACCATTAATGTGTCAATATAGAAAAAAAGAGCACTACAGTTCACAAGAATGAGATAAATATCCATGCTTTAAGAGAATCTAAGACTATATGGGTTGAAAGACATGCCAACCATACTATTATACATAGCAAACTAATACAACTAATCCTGCATGCATGAAAAATGTTTTTGCAATACTGTCCACTATTTTTCCACTCAGGTATTGGGGGATACATAACATTCAGAAAAACTAATGCAACAAATGGAACAATTATGTTCGATGTTATATAATGTTTAACCCTTTCAGGGTCCAAACCGTAGTTCTAAGTCATGAGCTCAGCTCACTCAGATAAGCTTTGAGCAGCAAATTTGAGCCTAGATATGAGAGAATACATCTATGTGGTAAGTGTGCACCACATAAAACAAATCCTGCAGCACACAGTGCATAATGAGAGAAAAAAACTGAAACTGCAATTTTCGATTAAAACAGCGACTTTGCAGCTTTTCCGTATACTTTTTATAGTTGTATTTGCGAGTTCTTGGTCTCATTTGATAGACTGGAAGATATATTACAGATATAGAGATGATTTTGATTGGTTTTAGTAATGGAAATGGCTTGAAACTGAGCTCAAAATAGCGGAAATGTTAAATTTTTGCCTATGTTCAAGAGTAAACAAATGACCTCACACGTCTAATACGCGCCAGCTGGTGGGTCTAATATACGTTCACAAATGTGGTGATATTATTTGTACAATTATTACAATATTGCATAACAGTAAATCTTCCATTTTTTGGTTTGAATAAAAATTCATTATGTGAATAAAAAATAAAAATGGAATTCATTTATAAAGACTGAAAACGTAACTAATGAACAGAGGAAATGTTAGTTTAGTGCCAGGAATGCCTGCATTGTTTATTCTGCACAATATTTTGAAATTGGAATATTTTGAACTGAGTTAAATTGGCTAAATTACCAATTTCCAATCACTTTATTTTGTAGTTGAAACAGTTGACTGGGCAATTTCTTGTGCTCAATCGATAGAATAGAAGTAATACTAGTGAAACAGCTAAGAATTTGGTCGATTGGAATAATGTAATTGGCCTAAAATGGGAGTCAAAGTCGGCAAAATCGCCGATGCGTAAATATAGCTGACACATTAAAATTTGCGAGAGCATAATTTCGTCAATTTTCAATCAAATTTCGTACTTTTTGTTTTATTACCTTCAGAAAAAGATTCTCTACCATTTCATAAGAAAAAATAAGAATTTTTTTTTTTTAAATTCTTGGACACTGGCGCACCCCTTCCAAAAATGGCCTTGGAGCCTGAAAGGGTTAATGTTACAATGAGACTAATACTGTATATCACACTATTTATCTAGACCACAGCCGGTTATTTAGTAGTACCATTCTTCCACAAGAAAACGTGTTACCCAATTGCACTCTAGCCTGATTGGATATAAATAATAGTTTTATTTTGCTTCTCTATGTAAAAACTTAGGAATGCCAACAATAAAATGCAATAAGGAATGTAGTTCCACACCCAATACAACAGGGATTAACTCGTGCTTAACTTATGGGATGCACATTTCTCTATTAGTTTCTGTCTGTAAATCATTACTATTACTAATAAAAATGAATTTACAGCATATTTTTCATGTTAAACATGTAAATAATAATAATAATAAT
Organism: Cherax destructor; assembly: GCA_009830355.1. Classification (NCBI taxonomy): domain Eukaryota; kingdom Metazoa; phylum Arthropoda; class Malacostraca; order Decapoda; family Parastacidae; genus Cherax; species Cherax destructor. The sequence continues at coordinate 90,538 of WNWK01007188.1, read as the reverse complement.
AATAATAATAATAATAATAATAATAATAAAGATAAAAAATAATAATTGTACAAAAGTAAAGATTTGAATAAAATATGAAGCTTTAAATTGTCTTTACTACATTAATTCCTTATTATATAGGATCTGTTCTTTGAACAGATAAAGTATACAATATGTATGTGTAACAATTTCAAGAGCAAAAAGGGCCATTATCACTAAAACTGAGAATCTCCTAGTCTTTACCATTCAAACTGAATTGCACAGGGACATCTCTAACAATCAATGTGATTAACATGAGACTATTTGGCAACTTGTATTAACAAAAACTTATTGTCCTGTATGAGAAAGAACCCCTGAGTATAAAGAGACTTCATACACAGACAAGGTCATATTGCTAGACAAGGATACAATCTCCTATAATAACTCATACAAAAACTATTTACAGGTACAAAAAATATTTCTCTGCTAATAAAAACCCATATTAAAGAATAGACGAACACAACTGTTTGAAACATTGAAACACTTATAACTAAATTACTAATTTAAACACCAACAAGTAATGCAAGAAACAGTAATTAATATTATCAAAAGTGTATTAAAGAAACGCTCAGTGTACCTGCTGAATTATTCAAATAAAATGTGATTTGTATGGTGTACAAGTGAACATTATATCCAAGTTTCAGACCTGCAAAGATATGAATTTACATTCTCAAAAATGATAACAGAAAGCAAATAGTCAATGGCATAAATTCAGCAGCAGCAAGAATAACATTGCTTACCCTGTAACATTTTTTCCCCTCAGTATTAAAATATCTGAGTTATATATTTAATTGCATACAGTATTTTGCATGTTTATTATTTTTGTTTGTGAATTTAATCCTGGTGTAAAAGGAGTTCAGATTTTTAAACTTTTTAGATAGGTTATGGATCATTCAATCTGCAGTATCATTTGCTCACTTGTTGGGTAAAATAGTTCAATTTTTTCTTAAACTCAATGGACATCTCCCACCAAGGCAGGGTGGCTGGCTAAAAAACTTAAACTTAAACTTAATATTCACCTAAGCCCTGTCATTCCAAAAGTGTGCTGACATTACAGTCAGATTACCCTCCATACAACACCCTCCCCACCCCTTCCTCAGGGTGCAAGCACTGCTCTTCTAGCTAACCAGTTACCCTGAGTCCTTTCATAATAGTCACCCAACTCATATTCCTCAAATATGTCCCTTAAAAGCCACTTGCCTTCATGTACTACTGTTTAAACATGCTCACACAAGCCTGCTTGATGCTCAAGCCCCTAAAACTCTAAGCCTTTTGTATCCAATCCCTTCGACCATTCATGGAAAGACCCATACTAACAATTTTTTCTCAAATCCATGCAAGTAGGAGTCGGATCAATTTAATATGCAGTGAAAAGCATTCTGATAGGATTTGCCCTTAATAACATTCGTTGTGATCACTGCAAATGAATTCCCTTGCTAGAGATTTGGGCAACAAAAGCAGGGAATACTTCTGATTGTAACCCCATCATTACTACTATCCCCTCTACAGTGTGTTGTCAGCATCACTGCAGATGTATGACACAACATTTAACCAGGTTATCAGACTCACAAATTTTAATTCATTACAATTCTTAGTTTTACACTACATTTTTCTGAGTTAAAAGAATTTTCAGAGTTTGCTTTACAATCACTGAAATGTAACAATTTTTTCTTTGAATTATATCAATGAAATAACAAAAGTTGTTTATACATATCAGAAGAATTCAAAGATAAAACTATAACAAATATTTTGAGTTTAATAAAGCTAAATGAAAGTTGTCAGATTTTGTGAATTAATAGTTCCAACAATGAGTGCATCTGTCAAGCACAGCTGCTCTGCTTTCAAACAAATTAAAACTAACTCTGAAATTCACAAGGTTAAAAAAGGATTGCAAAGCTTTGACCTATCAAGTGAAAAGCAACCACTGCAAATTTTTTAAAGCAAGCTAAAATTTTACAGCAAAGTTACAGATCATTTACTCAAAAATGAAGAATTCCATTGAACCATAAACCAATAAAAAATATTAATTTATACACAAAATTATGAGGGCAGTGCCTGCACTCGGGGTGGAGATGTTGCAGCTGTGGAGTGATACAGCAATTTAATGAATGACTGTTAATGAGTTTTTTCTTTGGGTCACCCTGCCTTGGTGAAAGAGATAGCTGACGAGATAAAAAAATAATTATTAATATTCATCCATTGGCGTTATCATAAATTATTATTATTATAATCAAATAGAAGCGCTAAACCACAGGGGTTATACAGCGCTGCAGGACGCGTTATCATAAAGCTCAATTTTTTTCCATGACATGACACTAAGTAATGCTTCAATAATCATTTTTTTTCCATCAAGAAAAAGTACAAGATTGAACACAGCTGCATTTAAAGCTCCAGTAGCAACATTAAACACATGAATAGTGATCAATAAGTTAAATGACTACTTTATGAGCAATAAGATTGTAAAATAGATATCTGAATACATGCATAGTGTCTCAGGACTGTACCACAATCAAAATTTTCATTTCACATAAAACGTTTAAGACAATGCTTAATTTTCCCATTTAAAAAGTTTATAGAGCAATTCTAATTTAAAATTTTGTTAATTTGTGTGTCTATACAATATAACATCAATTATGTTATTTTTATGCACAATGTAGTTAAAATTTCAAACACGTCATAACACTGCTACATCTTGTAAGTACTATATAAATGGCAGGAGAATTCAATCGTTTCCTGCATCACATTTCATGACAAGGGTCTAATGTAAGGTGAATATGTTAAAGACAGCTAACTAGTTAACCAGGGGGTTTGTACAAAAGTCTTGCAATACCTTAAGGAAGCCACGTGGAAGAAACCCTGATAGACTGTAGCCTAATGAAACAAATTTTTAGTGTACCAGACAATAATTATGATACCACACATCACTATTTCTTGTGTACCAGGCATTTATTGTGGTACCACACATTACTATTTCTAGTCCAGTCTGATACCACACACCAATAAAATGGATGTACTTTCCTGTAATCTATGCAGCACTGGAAGAAAAGATGCTATTTGAAGGTCTACTTTTGGAGAGTAAGCATTCTTTCAACTTTTGCAACCTTAATTTTTATAAAAGTATATTAATCAATCTTTTGCTACCACCTCAAACATATTTCATCAACAACTAAATCTAATGTGTGTGCATGAATTCTTCACAAATAAAGCTTTAAATTACAATTAATAAATTATCTAATATCCTGAATGATATAAAAAATACTCTTCGCTTAATACACAATATAAAGACCTAGCATGACCTTAAATTACTGACCTGTCATCTTTTTAATATACATGTACAACCTAATTATAATTAATATTGCTTCCTAATTATCATCCTATTTTATTTATTTGAGCTCAGTGTCTGTGATTCAGCCTCCACAGTATTCTCCTTCACACGAGAAGAGAAAGTGGGTAGGGAAGATTCTGGAAGGTTGGAAGCAGTATCTGGGGATGTTGGAGGTGGGGTGCGCTGTGCTGGTGACATACTGGGCTTGTCAGTTTGATTGACTAGAAGATGAGGTGGCATTGGCAGCTCCTCATCTGTGAGTGGAGGAGTAAAATTAGTAGATGTTAAGGATTATAACAGTTAAAGAGATTAAAGGAATTAACAAAGCTAATACAGACAGTATAGTATAGATTAAGGTCAAGGTAAATTTCAAATACCAGTATTGAAGAGCCTCTTTTCTGAGATTCTGGTAACTGAAAACACCCAATAACTGAAGATAAAATAGGCTCCCACCCAAAGTGAAGCACAATCACCATTGTGCATCACTTTGCTAAGTTTCCAGCAAGTGTCATTTCTATACAAAAAAATGAAAGTGCTCAAATGGACTTCTGGATAACTTTTATTTTTATAGGCAGATGCCATAAAAAGACCATTATAGTACTAATTTTTCTTAAAACTTAATAATGTAACTGTGTGTCCATGTGTGGGAAATTACACACCCACCACCACCCACATTCACTACCACCACCACCCACAACCACTACCACCCACATCCACTACCACCCCCACCCACTACCACCCCCACCCACATCCACTACCACCCCACTCCTCCACCACATCCACTACCACTCCCACCCACATCCACTACCACTCCCACCCACAGCCACTACCACTCCCACCCACATCCACTACCATCCACATCCACTACCACTCCCACCCACATCCACTACCACTCCCACCCACATCCACTACCACTCCCACCCACATCCACTACCACTCCCACCCACATCCACTACCACTCCCACCCACATCCACTACCACCCCACCCACATCCACTACCACCCACATCCACTACCACCCACATCCACTACCACCCCCACCCACATCCACTACCACCCCCACCCACATCCACTACCACCACCCACACCCACCATCTTGCCGAGAGTTGCTGGTAATACATCTCAGATGCTCCTCCAAACTGCAATATCCCTACCCCTCCATCAGTGCAGGCACTGTACTCCTCACCACCAGGTCTCAAATCTGGCTAACCAGTTTCCCTGAATCCCTTGCTCACACTTATGTCAAATCATAAAAATCCCCCTTCTCCACTCACTCCTATCTAATACGCTCACACATGCCTGTTGGATATCAAAGCCCTCACATACAAAAACTCCTTTACCCCCTCCCTCCAACCTTTCCTAGGGCAACCTCCTATCCCTCCTTCCATCCACTACAGATTTATACACCCCCCCCCCCAAGTCATCCAATTTTACTCCAAACTCTAAATGTCCAAACCATCGCAATAGCCTCTCATCTCCTCCTAATCACCAAACTACAAATTCTCTTCATAATTTTCACACACCACATTGCCCTCAAACACAACATCTCCACTTCCTCCAGCCTACTCCTCGCTGCAACATTCGCAATCCATGCTTCATACCCACATAAGAATGTTGGTGCTACTACTCTGATACATTCCCCTTTCTGCCTCTACCCACCTCTTTCCTCTTGTTAATTCTATGGTTCACCTTGTCTTTCACAGACCCATCTGCCAAAACGTCCACTCCAAAATACCTATACACAATCACTTTCTCCATACACCCTCTTTCCAATGTTATATCCAATCTTTCATTACCTATTGTTATTTTCATCATCTTGCTCTTTCCTATCTTCACTTTTAATTTCCTTTTACATACCTTCCCAAATCTGTCTATCAATTTTTGCAATGTCTCTTCAGAATCTCCCAAAAGAACAGTGGCAACTCATTTTATATTAGTCTTTATCTTTTAATCCCATACCTCTTCCCCATACCCTAGCATTCACTTTTTGCAACCCCATCTATAAATATGTTTAACAACCATGGTAACATTATGCATCTGTGTCTAAGGCTGACTTTTAATAGAAAATAATCTCCCTCTCTTTATATACCCTAACCTGAGCCTTACTATCCTCATAAAAGCTCTTGACTGTTTTGAGTAACCTACCACCTATTCCATACACTTGAAACATCTGCCACATTGCTTCCCTATTCACCCTACCATTTGCCTTTTCTAAATCCCTAAATGGAAAAAAGAAAATTCCTTACCTTCATCTAAATATTGTTCACTTACATGCTTCTGTATAAACACTTGGCCTACATATCCTCTACCCTTCCTACAACTTTGTTTATCTGCAATCCAGCTGTGATGTGTTATACAGCCTCTCCTCACTTAGCGACGTACTCATTTACCAACGACTCGAACTTACGATGGGCTCTCTGACCAGTATGCATACCTAAATATTGTATATTAGAGCTGATTTCCTCTATTCTGTTTATTACAATACAGTAGGGCCCTGCTTAACAGCGTTTGCCTTAGGGCGTTCCGCTAATACTGCGATTTCAAACTATGACCAAAACTTGCTATACGGCAAGCGGTCTTTCAAATACGGCGTGCCCCACCCGGTTTGTTTACATTCTCTGTGAGCACATCTCTCTATTATGTCTGGAAATTTTCCAAAATTTCAAGTGTTTTAAAGTTATTGTGTACAGTGGACCCCCGAGTATCGGCCGTAATCCGTTTCAGGAGCTAGGCCTCAACTCGAACTAGCTGAAAGTCGAACTAATATTTCCCATAAGAAATAATGTAAATACAATTAACCCTTAACCCGTTAACGGTCCACACGTATATACGTTAGTACTGCTACTGCCCCAAACGTATATTTACGTTTTATTTTTCCTGCCTTCAAATTTGGCACGATTGGCCTGAGATGCCTGGTCAGCATAGAATGGGTCTTAGCCCTTGGTGTGCGCTGCATTAAAAAAATCTGGGACCACTTAGTACGTTGTGGGAGCACCAGTTCAATTAAGCGCCAGCTAGAGCAAACCGCGCGGCAAACACATGGGATTCACTGATGTCATGTAGTATTAACTCTCCCATTTTAAGTGGAAAGTGATGTTGACCCCAAGTTTAGTGGCTCTGAGGTGGATATGGCCATAAGTGGTTGAGGAAATATCAAAAACCTTGATAATAACGCATGTGCAACATTTGTGCAACATTCTTTTAGAATGTCTTGCAACCTATGCATGTCTGTCTCTGTCTATCTCTATCTGACTCTGTCTCACAGGTACATAAATACAATTATACATAGTGTAAATTTCCTAGGATAACCCAAAAAATCCAGACAAAGTGCTTCTAGATATAATATGTAAACATGACTGGCAAATACGTATTTACACTTGCTCAGGAACCAAACGTGTTGGTTCAGGAGTGAATCTCTCTGAGATGGGAGAGCTAGTTGCTAGATGGACAGACAGATAGACAGAGAGCTTGAGAGACAGGCAGACAGAGCTTGACAGTAAGGCAGACAGAGCTTAGACAGAGACTGACAGACAGACAGAGAGCTTGACAGACAGACAGAGAGCTTGACAGACAGACAGAGCGCTTGACAGACAGACAGAGCGCTTGACAGACAGACAGAGCGCTTGACAGACAGACAGAGCGCTTGACAGACAGACAGAGCGCTTGACAGACAGACAGAGCGCTTGACAGACAGACAGAGCGCTTGACAGACAGACAGAGAGCTTGACAGACAGACAGAGAGCTTGAAAGACACAGATAGATAGAGTTTGACAGACAGATATGGTTGTGTAACAGTGAAAACAGAGGGGGATGGTCATCAAATGTCACCCTTGCGTACGCTCACCAATTATCTTATCTAATCACTGTCAGCAGTGGAGTGACTTGTTTTACATCATTCTTCAAGGGAACTTATTATTCTTATTATTATTTTCATTATTCTTATTATTATTCCTATTATTATTATTATTATATACTCCCACATATCCAAAACATTGCTGGGACCTATAAATACTTTGTATATATTCCTAGACATTAGTAAATGACCAAAGCAGGTGTAAATGTCCACCTGTCAGTGCGTTTGTGACAATTTGAGTACAATTTCAGTACCTAATACAGTGGACCCCCGAGTTTCGTAAACCCCGGAAATCGTACATTTATGTAAGTATAATATTGTAAGTGCTTGTGGAAAAGTATTTTTGGGGGTCTGAAATAGACTAACCTATGTGACATTTTTCCTTAAGGGAGTAAATTCGTTCGGTAATGGCACTTGAGCAGACTTCAGGAGTGAAGTTTTTACGAAACTCGGGGGTCCACTGTATTAGTCTTAGAACAAAGAACTACTATAAATTGTAATTATCAAAACAAAAATTAAATAAAATAATATAAAAACGAGAAAAAAAGGTATATCGGCAACAGTTCTGCAAGCGGCAGGACTCTGTTACCGTAATGTGAGCATTAAGTGCCAACTTCTCGGTCTCATATTTAGGTAAGTACTGAGCCTAAAATTTTTTTTTTATGCTATTACTTAGAAAAATGTGCTCTTTATTTCTATAAAAAAAAAGATTTTTTTTTTCAAAATATTGGGGCACTGGGGTAGTAAACGTATATATACGTTCACCGCCCAGTGCCCCAAATATTTTGAAAAAAAAAAAAAAAAAAAATTATAGAAATAAAGAGCACATTTTTTTAAGTGTTAAAGGATAAAAAAAAAATTTAGGGTCAGTACTTTCCGAGATATGAGGCGGAGAAGTTGGCACTGGATGTTAACGTGACAGCAACAGGAGAATTGTTGCCGATATACAGTGGACCCCCGGCTAACGAACACCCCGGAAATCATACAATTATGTATGTATAATATTGTAAGTGCTTGTGGAAGTGTATTTTTGGGGGTCTGAAATAGACTAACCTACGTGACATTATTTCTTAAGGAAGTAAATTCATTCGGTAATGGCACTTAAGCAGGCTTCTGGAATGAATTTTTTTCGTTAGCTGGGGGTCCACTGTATATACGTTTGAACCGTTTTAAAGGTTTATCCGTTTCCACCAAAAAATATTCACAAAAAATAATTTTTTAAAGAATAAATACTATAGTTTTACATACAGAAAACAATGTGAAATACATATAAAGCACTAATTTTAATGGATAAATGAACATTTGAATCAGTTTTACCTTTATTGAAGACTCTTGTTGGCATATGAGAGAGGCAGGAGAGTTTGTTTGGAGGCAGGACAAGATAGCCCTTCAATATGACACTAATATAAACTCTATGGCTTATTTATCTATCACAATTCATCTAATATGACATAATAAACAATATTAATAACATAGAAACATGATATATACTCTAGAATGAATAAAATGTGTCATTGTGTATGAGAGGACTGGCGGTAGTGTTATTGTTGTTGGGTTTATAAGGGCCACTGACCATAAGCCGTACATATAGTGGTGGTGGTAGGCTGCAGCAGAAGCCAACACCATTATTCACACTGAAACAATGTACGTAATTTATAAATAAGAAATAATTACACTTTATAAATAAGAAATATTTACACTTGCCTTGGAAGAGATGGTGGCAGAGGGCGGCGTTGGTCTTAGTGCCCCTATATACTACCTCAAACAACAATGGAGTTAAGTTTCATGTCGTCATTTTTCTATTGCTTAATCGCTTAACTTACTTGCTACACTGTTAATGCTACACTTTATCGCTGGCTGGTGCTATAGCCTTTATCGACTAATGCTGCTTTAGTATCTAATATACCGTAGAATCACGAAAGAAGGCACATTCTCCCCTCTATCTTCCTCCTCCACTTTGGTATTTTGCTACAATATTTTTTCTTCAGTTCTATCGTTTTTATCACTTTCTTTACCAAAGGGCTGCCACTATGAAGTTTCTTTGGACCCATGGTGGCTTATTTCACAGTCACACTCAATAAACAAGCACTAAACACAATGAATTTCTTGTGAAATGTTTGGATGAGCGTGCCGGGTAATATTCACTCAATGGTGTCAAAATGACATATACCATTACTCACCACCCACACTGCCTGTCAACCTGTCAACACAAAAGGGGACCCATGTCTTCTTCCCCACAACCTCCTTCCTTTCCTTCATACCTACCTTCCTAGCTTCCTTTCTTCCTTCATTCCTTCCTTCCTTTCTTACTTCGTTTGTTCCTTCCTTCCTTCCTCTCATCTCTTCCTTCCTTCCTTTCTCTCTTTCTTCCTTTCTTAATTCCTGCCTTCCTGCCTTCCTTCCTTTCCTCCTCCCTTATTTCTTCTTTCCTTCCTCTCATCTCTTCCTTCCTTCCTTCCTCTCATCTCTTCTTTCCTTCCTTCCTTCCTCTCATCTCTTCTTTCCTTCCTTCCTTCCTCTCATCTCTTCTTTCCTTCCTTCCTTCCTCTCATCTCTTCTTTCCTTCCTTCCTTCCTCTCATCTCTTCTTTCCTTCCTTCCTTCCTCTCATCTCTTCTTTCCTTCCTTCCTTCCTCTCATCTCTTCTTTCCTTCCTTCCTTCCTCTCATCTCTTCCTTCCTTTCTTTCTTCCTTCCTTCTGGTATCCTGGGCATTTCTTTCGGTCACAAACTCCTCAAAACCATGAAATTTATCTTCAGAGACACTTCCATCTGTGTTAGAGCTATCATTGAGGAAGAGAACAGTCCCAGATGCGCCAAGGAGTCAGATAATTCTTACCGCTAGGCATGCTGAACAAGGACTACTGAAATGCCGTTCCCATAATGCACCACTGGCTGCCCGATTTTTCTTATACTGTGCACACTGACCACACAGACCCATTCTCTCACATGTAGGCCTACCAGCTTTCTCCTGCTTGATTTGAGGCCGCTAGAATTTATGTGTCTTAATACGTCCGAAACATTGGCTGGTAAGACGTATATATACGACCGAAACAGTCAAAGGGTTAAAGTGCAGGCATTGTACTTCCCATTTCCAGGACTCAAGTCCAACTAAATCAATTAACTGGTTTTCCTGAATCCCTTGACAAAATGTTACCCTGCTCACACTCCAACAGCTCATCAGGTCCCAAAAACCATTCGTCTCCATTCACTCCTATCTAACACGCTCACACATGCTTGCTAGAAGTCCAAGCCCCTCGCCACAAAACCTCCTTTACCCCCTCCCTCCAACCTTTTCGAGGACGACCCCTACCCCGCCTTCCTTCCCCTATAGATTTATACGTTCTCCAAGTCATTCTACTTTGATCCATTCTCTCTAAATGACCAAACCACCTCAACAACCCCTCTTCAGCCCTATGACTAATACTTTTAGTAACTCCACACCTCCTCTTAATTTCCACACTTAATTTTCTGCATAATATTTACACCACACATTGCCCTTAGACAGGACATCTCCGCTGCCTCCAGCCGAATCCTCGCTGCAGCATTTGCAACCCATGCTTCACACCCATATAAGTGTTGGTACCACTATACTTTCGTACATTCCCTTCTTTGCCTCCATGGATAACGTTTTTTGTCTCCACAGATACCTCAACGCACCACTCACTTTTTTTCCTTCATCAATTCTATGGTTAACCTCATCCTTCATAAACCCATCCGCTGACAAGTCAACTCCCAAATATCTGAAAACATTCACTTCTTCCATAATCCCTCTCTCCAATGTGATATGAAATTTTTCTTTATTTAAATTGTTTGATACCGTCATCACCTTACTCTTATCTATGATCACTTTCAACTTTCTACCTTTACACACCCTCCCAAACTCGTCCACTAACCTTTGCAACTTTTTTTTAGAATCTCCCATAAGCACAGTATCATCAGCAAAAAAAAAAGTAACTGTCAACTCCCATTTTGCATTTAATTCCCCATAATTTAATCCCACTACTCTCCCCAACACCCTAGCATTTACTTCTTTTACAACCCCATCTATAAATATATTAAAACAACCACGGTGACATACACAGCCCTGTCTTAGACCTACATTTATCGGAAAGTAATCTCCCTCTCTCCTACACACCCTAACCTGAGCCTCACTATCCTCATAAAAACTCTTTACAGCATTCAGTAACTTACTACCTATTCCATACACTTGCAACATTTACCACAATGCTCCTCTATCCACTCTATCATATGCCTTTTCTAAATCCATAAATGCAATGATAACTTCCCTACCTTTATCTAAATACTGTTCACATATATGCTTCAATGTAAACACTTGATCTACACATCCACTACCCACTCTAAAACCTCCTTGCTCATCTGCAATCCTACTCTCTGTCTTACCTCTAATTCTTTCAATAATAACCCTACCGTACACTATCTGGTATACTCAGTAAACTTATTCCCCTATAATTCTTACAATCTTTTTTATCCCCCTTCCCTTTATATAAAGGAACTATAGATGCTCTCTGCCAATCCCTAGGTACCTTCCCCTCTTTCATACATTTATTAAACAACAATACCATCCACTCCAACACTATATCCCCCCCTGCTTTTAACATTTCTGTCATTATCCCATCAGTTCCAGCTGTTTTACCCCCTTTCATTCTACGTAATGCCTCACGCACTTCCCCCCCACTCACATCCTGCTCTTCTTCACTACTAAACGATGTTATACCTCCCTGGCCAGTGCATGAAATTACCGCCTCCCTCTTTTCATCGACATTTAAAAGTTCCTCAAAATATTCCCGCCATCTACCCAATACCTCCAGCTCCCCATCTACTAACTCCCCTACTCTGTTTTTAACTGACAAATCCATTCATTCCCTAGGCTTTCTTACCTTGTTTATCTCACTCCAAAATTTGTTCTTGTTTTCAGCAAAATTTCTTGACAGAGCCTCTCCCATTCTTTCATCTGCTCTTCTTTTGCACTCTCTCACCCCTCTCTTCACCTTTCTTTTACTCTCCATATACTCTGCTCTTCTATTAACACTTCTGTTTTGTAAAAACCTCTCATAAGCTACCTTTTTCTCTTTTATCACACCCTTTACTTCTTCATTCCACCACTCACTCCTCTTTCCTCCTGCACCCACCCTCCTATAGCCACAAACTTCTGCCCCACATTCTAATACTGCATTTTTAAAACTATCCCAACTCTCTTCAACCTCCCCACTACTAGTACAGTGGACCCCCGGTGTTCGTCCTGCTCAAAACAGGCCCTTTTATGTAAGTTTATTTTTTTAAATGCTTTTATAAGTATAGTTTTGGGGGTCTAAAAGGACTAGTCTATGTTACATTATTTCTTAAGGGAATAAATTCGGTTGGTAATGGCACTTGAACAGCATTCTGTTACGAAAAATGGACGAACACCGGGGGTCCACTGTACTTGCACTAGCCCATCTTTCTGCCAATAGTTGCTTATATCTCACCCTAACTTCCTCCTCCATTAGTTTATGCACATACCTCTCTCTCACTTGCTGTTGCCATTTTCTTTTTGTCCCATCTACCTTTTACTCTAACTGTAGCTACAACTAAATAATGATCCGATATATCCGTTGCCCCTCTATAAACATGTACATCTTGAAGCCTACCCATCAACCTTTTATCCACCAATACATAATCTAACAAACTACTTTCATTACGTGCTATATCATACCTTGTATACTTACTTATCCTCTTTCATAAAATATGCATTACTTATTACCAAACCTCTTTCTACACATTGCTCAATTAACAGTTCCCCATTTACATTTACCCCTGGCACCCCAAATTTACCTACTACTCCCTCCACAACATTTTTACCCACTTTAGCATTAAGATCCCCAACCACAAGTACTCTCTTACTTGGTTCAAAACTCCCCACACACTCACTCAACATTTCCCAAAATCTCTCTCCTCTACACTTCTCTCTTCTCCAGGTGCATAAACACTTACTATAATCCACTTTTCACATCCAACCTTTATTTTACTCCACATAATCCTTGAATTTATACATTTATATTCCCTCTTTACCTGCCATAACTGATTAGTCAACATTATTGCCACTCCTTCTTTAGCTCTAACTATTTGAAACCCCTGACCTAATCCATTTATTTCTCCCCACTGAAACTCTCCTACCCCCTTCAGCTTTGTCTTACTTAACCCTTTCAGGGTTATTGACGTACTAGTACGCCTAAATTCTAGCGCCCTCAAATCAAGCAGAAACAGGCTGTTAGGCCTAGATGTGATAGAATGGGTCTGTGCGGTCAGTGTGCCCAGTATAAAAAAATTCCTGCACCACACAGTGCATAATGAGGAAAAAAAAACTGACCGTATTTTTGGTTTAAAACAGCGACTTTGCAGTCTATTTTCGTATGGTATTTATTGATGTATTCTCGTTTTCTTGGTCTCATTTGATAGAATGGAAGATATATTACAGAAATAGAGATGATTTTGATTAGTTTGACAATGACAAGTACCTTGAAATTGAGCTCAAAGTAGCGAAAATGTTTGATTTTTGACGATGTTCAAGAGTAAACAAATCACACCATTCGTCCAATACACATCAACTGGCGAGTCTAATATTCATGCACAAGTGCTCTGATATTGTTTATACCATTTTTACAATGATGCAGTTGTATACATAACAGTAAATCTTCTTATTTTTTTGTGAGAATAAAAATTCAAAATGATAAGCAAAAGTAATGTAAGAGGGGCCTAAACACATGACTAATGAACAGAGAATATGTTATCTTAGTGCCAGGAATGTCTGCCTTGTTTATTCTGGACCCTATTTTGAAATTGGCATCGTTTGAAATTTGTGTGAAATTGGCCAAATTGCCATTTTCTGACCACTATTTTGGGTAGTTGTAATTGGTAAATAGACGGTTTCGTGTACTCAATTGATAGAAGAAAGAGAGTTCTAGCAAAATATCTATAATTTTAGTAGACTGAAACATTGGAATTTGCCGAAAATAGGGTTCAAAGTGGGCGAAATCACCGATGCGTAAATGTCATGGATACCGCTAACTTTGCGAAAGCATAATTCCGTTAGTATTCGATCAAATTTCATAATTTTTGTGGCATTATGATCGGAAAAAGATTCTCTATCATTTCATAAGAATTTTTTTTTTTAAATTCTTGGACCCTGAGAACGAGTTTCGGAGACCCCCCTTGGACCCTGAAAGGGTTAAAGCCAGGACATCCAGCTTCCTTTCATTCATAACATCTACAATCATCTCTTTCTTATCATTCGCACAACATCCATGCACATTCAAACATTCCACTTTGACGGTTTTCTTCTTTTTCTTTTTAGTAAATCTATACAGGAAAAGGGGTTACTAGCCCATTGTTCCTGGCATTTTAGTTGACTTTTACAACACGCATGGCTAACGGAGGAAAGATTCTTATTCCACTTCCCCATGGATATGAAAGGAAAAGCAATAAGAACAAGAACTATTAAGATAAAATCAAAGAAAACTCAGATGAGTGTGTATACATAAACGTGTACATGTATGTGTAGCGTAACCTAAGTGTAAGTAGAAGTAGCAAGACGTACCTGAAATCTTGCATGTTTATGAGACAGAAAAAAGACACCAGCAATCCTACCATCATGCAAAACAAATACTTAATCCGTTCCAGGAGCTAGTTCTAAAGTCGAAACATTCGAAACTTGAAGCAATATTTCCCATAAGAGATAATGTAAATCCAATTCATCCATTCCTGCCTGCCGCACTCCCTGCCTGCCTGCCTGCCGCACTCCCTGCCTGCATGCCTGCCTGCCTGCCGCACTCCCTGCCTGCATGCCTGCCTGCCTGCCGCACTCCCTGCCTGCATGCCTGCCTGCCTGCCGCACTCCCTGCCTGCATGCCTGCTATTTGCAGCACTCCTGCCTGCATGCTGCCTGCCTGCCGCACTCCTGCCTGATGCCTGCCTGCCGCACTCCTGCCTGCCTGCCTGCCGCACTCCTGCCTTCATGCTCCTGCTGTGCCTTCCTGCCTGCCGCCCTCCTGTGCCTGCCTTGCCGCATCCTGCCTGCCTGCCGCACTCCTGCTGCATGTCCTGCCTGCCACTCCCTGCCTGCATGCCTTGCTGCCCGCATGCCTGCACCTGCTGCCTGCCCACATCCTGCCTGTATGTGCCTGCCTGCCGCACTGCCTGTATGCCTGCCTGCTGTCACTTCCTGTGCATGCCTGCCTGCTGGTACCTCCTGTCTGCACTGCTGATTGATTCCTGCCTGCTGCGCACTCCTGCCTGCAGTGCCTCATCACATCCTCTGCATGCTGCCTGCCTGCTCCCTGCTGCAGCCTTGTATAGTACCATGTGCCTCTGCTATGCTTGCCTGCCTGATTCCCTGCTTGTATGCCTGCTGCCTTGCTGCACTCCTTGATGCTGTGCCTGCCTGCCTGCGCTCCTGTCTGCATTGCTGCTTATCGCATCCTGTCTTGCCTGCCGCACATCTGCCTGCTATGCCTATCTGCTGCCGACTCCTGCCTGATGCCTGCCTGCCGACTCCCTGCCTGCTGCACTGCCACTCCTGCCTGCTATGCCTGCCCACTCCCTGCCTGCATGCCTGCCTGCCTGCCCCACTCCCTGCCTGCATGCCTGCCTGCCTGCCGCACTCCCTGCCTGCTGCCTGCCCCACTCCTGCTGCCTGCCTGCCTGCCTGCCTGCCCCACTCCCTGCCTGCATGCCTGCCTGCCCCACTCCCTGCCTGCATGCCTGCCTGCCTGCCTGCCCCACTCCCTGCCTGCATGCCTGCCTGCCTGCCTGCACTCCCTGCCTGCTGCCCGCCCCACTCCCTGCTTGCCTGCATTCCTGCACTTATCCTTGGCTGCCTGCCTGCCACTCCTGCCTGCATGCTAGCCTGCCATGCCTGCCTCATCCTGCCTGCCTGCCTGCCCCATCCCTGCCTGCAAACTTGCCTGCCTGCCCCACTCCCTGCTTGCATGCCTGCCTGACTCCTGCCTCATGCCTGCCTGCCTGTGCACCACTCCCTGCACTGCTGCCTGCCTGCATCCTGCCTGCCTGCCTGCCCCACTACCTGCCTGCATGCCTGCCTGTCCATGCCATGCCCTATTCCACTCCTGTGATGCCTGCCTGCCTGCTTATCCCTGCCTTGCATGCCTGCCTCTGCTTCACTCCATGCTACCTACATCATAGTACTAACCTGCCTGCCCCACTCCCTGCTGCCATGCTATGCCTGCTCTATAACCTGCCCCACTCCCTGCCTGTATGCTGCCATAGCCTGCCCACTCCTGCCTGCATGCTTGCTGCCTCCCATCCTGCCTCCTGCATAAGCCATGACCTGCCTGCCCCACTCCTGCCTGCCTGCATGCTGCCTGCCTGCCCCACTCCCTGCCTGCCTGCATGCCTGCCTGCCTGCCTGCCCCACTCCCTGCCTGCCTGCATGCCTGCCTGCCTGCCCCACTCCCTGCCTGCCTGCATGCCTGCCTGCCTGCCCCACTCCCTGCCTGCATGCTGCCTACCTGCTATCCTCCTGCCTGTATGCCTAGTAACTGTACCTGCCCCACTCCTGTACCTATGCTGCCTGCTATACTCCCTCCTGCATGCCTGCCTGCCTGCTACTCAGTATAACTAGCCTGCCTGTACCTCCACTCCTGTACTGTAGCCATGCCTCCTGTTTGCTCCCATAGTACATGTGCTCCTGTACTCTGCCTGCATATGCCTGCCTGCCTGCTGCCCCACTCCCTGCCTATGCCCTGCCTGCCCACTCACTAACCTCATGCCTGCATGCCTGCCGCACTCCCTGCCTGCATGCCTGCCGCACTCCCTGCCTGCATGCCTGCCGCACTCCCTGCCTGCATGCCTGCCGCACTCCCTGCCTGCATGCCTGCCGCACTCCTGCCTGCATGCCTGCGCACTCCTGCCTGCATGCCTGCGCACTCCTGCCTGCATGCCTGCCGCACTCCCTGCCTGCATGCCTGCCGCACTCCCTGCATGCCTGCCGCACTCCCTGCATGCCTGCCGCACTCCCTGCATCCCTGCCGCACTCCCTGCATCCCTGCTACACTCCCTGCATCCCTGCTACACTCCCTGCATCCCTGCTACACTCCCTGCATCCCTGCTACACTCCCTGCATCCCTGCTACACTCCCTGCATCCCTGCTACACTCCTTGCCTTCCTGTTGATTTACTTTTGCTATATATCCTGGCAAACTCCACAAGTCGCACACCACTCTCGTATTTTTTTTTACTAGTATTTCCTTCTTCATTTCTATGCTGTTCTCACTTTCTTTACCACAGGGGTGCCACTAGGAAGTTTCTTTGGGCCCATGGTAGCTTATTTCACAGTCACACTTAATGAACAAGCACCAAACACAATGAATTAATTGTGAAATGTTTGGATGAGTGCGCAGGGTAATGTTCACTTGGAGGATAAACAAACCCAGACTGACTCACGATGCCTGCGTGGGGAGGCACGTAGGTGCGGGGCAGGCGGACAGGTCTGGTACACTGCTCGAAACATGGGGCACATTTGATACTCGGGACAAAATTGGTTCGAAAAAAGCGTTCGAAACTCAAAGCGTTTGATAGTCGATGCATTCGAAACTCGGGGTTCCACTACTATTATTATTATAATGGGGAAGCGCTAAACCTGTAGGATTATACAGCGCCTGTGGGGGGGGAAGGGATGGAAGGTATTCAGGTTTAATTTAGGGAACTGGAGCACAGATATAATTCCCTAGATCAAGAGCCCCTCACCAGTGTCAAGGAACCTCCCTTGAGGGGCAAGCTCACAACCTGAATTTTAGCTCATATCCAGGAGCAAAAAATCTACCGAGTGATGACTCGTATCCTGAAAAACTCACATGGTGGGGCACTCGTAAGCAGAGGTTCCACTGTATATACACACCCCTTTGGGTTTTCTTCTATTTTCTTACTAATTCTTGTTCTCATTTATTTCCTCTTATCTCCATGGGGAAGCGGAACAGAATTCTTCCTCTGTAAGCCATGTGTGTTGTAAGAATCAACTAACATGCCAGGAGCATGAAGCTAGTAACCCCTTCTCCTGTATACATTGCTAAAGTTAAAAAAAGGAAACTTGTTTTTCTTTATGGGCCACCCTGCTTCGCTGGGATACAGCCGGTTTGCTGAATGAAGGAGATTTCTTAGTCCTCACCATTTCTTTTAACCCTTAAACTGTCCACACGTAGATCTACGTTGACGTGCGTAGCGCACTGAATATTTTGAGAAAAAAATAAATTTTTCTTTGTTTAAAATGAAGATCGCATTTCTTTTGGCATCCTCCAATTTTGTAATACTGCGCACACTGAGTGCACAGACCCATTCTCTAATGTCTAGGCAACTCAGGCTTATCGTGGCAAGGTTAAAAGCATTTAAAAAAAACGTAGATCTACGTTCGGAGCACTACGCACGTCAACGTAGATCTACGTGTGGACAGTTTAAGGGTTAAAGGCCTGCCTATCATATGAGTGACTGCTTGTCTGGGTTTTTAACTTTGTATATTTTCTGTCTTTTAGCCTTGTTGATTGAAGTGTGTCACTCGACACCAGAGAGACAAGGCAGGCAGTTTAAGCTATACACTAGATCAGAAAGTTAACCTCATCTTTAACTGAACACAGCAGTGTGTCATTTCACCCTTTTTTAACTGATCATCTGTTGTCTTCAAAGCCCTGCAGCAAACCTCCATCGAGTACATAAAGCCAGCATCTTCCATCAGTGAAACAATGATTGGTGTCTGTACTATGGGGCTGAATTTTATACCAGTGCTGTTACCGAACGAATTTGTTCCCATAAGGAATAATGTAAATTAGATTAATCCATTTCAGACCCCCAAAAATACACTTACAAGAGCACTTACAATAATACACTTACATAACTGTTCGAGTTGGGAGGCAGCCGAAACTCGGGGTACCACTATTTTATTTTTCATTTGCTTGCCAGGAAATTTCGTGTTTGGTTGTTTTACATTTATATAATTATTTTTTTTTTTTGCATATTTTGAACAAAGTTGTTTATTTTCATCTGTTATACTTTATTATTCTATATTTTCATTTCATAGGCAACTAAAATGCCAGGAGCAAGGAGTTAGTAACCTCTTCTGTATAATTTACTAAATTTAAAGAGGAAAAAACTTTAGTTTTTCTTTTTGGGTCACCCCGTCTCAGTGGGATGTGGCCAGTTAGTTGAAAAAAAAATTATTTTCATATGGAGGAATGGTTCTTTCAAATATCCTTCGAGGGTCTGAAAGGGCCGTTATATCTTCACATCCAGGCTTCTTCTCCCTATAATATTAAAGGCCCATAATAGTGGTTTCATACAATTTATGATGAATATGGAATTCCACAAATTCAGGCTAGAAGCAGAATGCATGGGCATACTGTCAATGGCTTCTTCAAAGTCAACTAGAGAGAAAGCTACATCAGAAAGTGTGGATATGTTGGCAGTGTTTTGAGGTTTTTCAAATTCTAGTAGGCTTTGCCTTTCACTCACATTGCTACTCACATTAAACCACTCTGCTGTACGTCTATTTTTACAAATGCTTTATCTTCATTTCTTTACCTGCTCAACTTATCTTGTGTGTGATTCTCTACTTTCACCTCTACTCTGCCTTTCTCATGTATACATTGTATACTTAAATTTTTAGCCTTCATTTGTAGCATCGTTATCTCCTAGCATTATGTTTTTTTATTTGATGACAGAATAATGAGCACTGCTGATGAACCAACACATCAGTGTTTAACCCTTTGACTGTTGGAGGCCCCTTTCTGAACTGTCATTCTGTCGGGAAATATTCGAAAAAAAAAAAAATTCTTACCAAAATGTTAGGATTATTTTGCAGATTGTTTTAAGCCTAAATTTTTTTTTTTGTGATCAGTACTTACCGAGATATAGAGGCATAAAGTTGGTAGAAAATGAGCCGCGTATGACAACAGCGGCAAATGCCATTCGAAGGTTTCTTGTATTTTCATTTTTTTTCTTTTTTAAGTAACTTATGTGGCCTGTGAGACCAAAGTAAGGTGCAATGTACATATGTATATACACTCGTTGTATGCAACACAATAACAGCACAAACATTATTATCATTATATTGTTTACAAAACTTGTTTACACAAACCAACAATACAAAAAATTCTTTATTACTATTGTTATATAATATATATACAAATGTACAGTCACTGGACATGTTCATAGAAGTTCTGCAGCTTGTGGAACTCTTTGAAACATGGTTCCATGCACAGTGGTGTTTTACATTCCTCACACATAAAACGAGTGTCTGCATTTTTGTGGGCGTTTTTTTGTATGTGCACAAACAAAACACCTCATCTGAGCAGTTTTCTTCAAAGTAGTAGCAGGCAGCTGTGCTAGTTATCCTAGGTTGATGGTCGTCTGGGTCGTCATTCCTTCCTTTATACCTTCCTTCCTTCCTTCCTTCCTACCTACCTACATACCTTCCTTCCTACCTACCTACCTTCCTTACTATCTTTCATCTAGTCCTTCCTTCCTTCTGGTTTCCATATATACACATAGTCACTGGACACGTGCCTAGAACTGCTATTAGCTTCTGGAAGCTGGTTGTTGTGTCTGGGTCATCATTCCGTCCTTCCTTCCTTACTTCCTTCCTACATTCCTTCTTACCTTCCTTCCTACATTCCTTCCTTCTTTTCATCTCGTCCTTCCTTTCTTCCTTCCTTCTGGTTTCTATATATTTTTTTTTTTTTTTATTAACACATCGGCCGATTCCCACCAAGGCAGGGTGGCCCAAAAGAAAACTTTCATCATCATTCACTCCATCACTGTCTTGCCAGAGGGTGCTTTACACTACAGTTATAAAACTGCAACATTAACACTCCTCCTTCAGAGTGCCGGCACTGTACTTCCCATCTCCAGAACTCAAGTCCGGCCTGCCGGTTTCCTGAATCCTTCATAAATGTTACTTTGCTCACACTCCAACAGCACGTCAAGTATTAAAACCATATGCCTCCATTCACTCCTATCAAATACGCTCACACATGCTTGCTGGAAGTCCAAGCCCTCGCACACAAAACTTCCTTTACCCTCCCTCCAACCTTTCCTAGGCTGACCCCTACCCCGCCTTCCCTCCACTACAGATTTATACACTCTCGAAGTCACTCTGTCTCGTTCCATTCTCTCTACATGTCCAAACCACCTCAACAACCCCTCCTCAGCTCTCTGGACAATCGTTTTGGTAATCCCGCACCTCCTCCTAATTTCCAAACTCCGAATTCTCTGCATTATATTCACACCACACATTGACCTCAGACATGACATTTCCACTGCCTCCAGCCTTCTCCTCGTTGCAACATTCATCACCCATGCTTCACACCCATATAAGAGCGTTGGTATAACTATACTCTCATACATTCCCTCTTTACTTCCATGGACAAGGTTCTTTGTCTCCACAGACTCCGAAGTGCTCCACTCACCCTTTTCCCTCATCAATTCTATGATTCACCTCATCCTTCATAGACCCATCCGCCGACATGTCCACTCCCAAATATCTGAATACATTCACCTCCTCCATACTCTCTCCCTCCAATCTGATATCCAATCTTTCGTCACCTATTCTTTTGTTATCCTCATCACCTTACTCTTTCCTATATTCACTTTCAATTTTCTTCTTTTACACACCCTACCAAATTCATCCACCAACCTCTGCAACTTCTCTTCAGAATCTCCCAAAAGCACAGTGTCATCAGCAAAAGCAACTGTGACAACTCCCACTTTGTATTTGCTTCTTTATCTTTTAGCCCAACACCTCTTGCCAAGACCCTCGCATTCACTTCTCTTACAACCCCATCTATAAATATATTGAACAACCACGGTGACATCACACATCCTTGTCTAAGGCCCACTTTTACTGGGAAATAGTCCCTTCCCTCCTACACACTCTAACCTGAGCCTCACTATCCTCATAAAACTCTTTACTGCTTTCAGTAACCTTCCTCCTATTCCATACACCTGCAACATCTGCCACATTGCCCCCTATCTACCCTATCATACGCCTTTTCCAAATCCATAAATGCCACAAAACATCTTTACCCTTATCCAAATACTGTTCACCTATATGTTTCACTGTAAACACTTGGTCTACACACCCCTACCTTTCCTAAAGCCCCCTTGTTCATCTGCTATCCTACTTTCTGTCTTACTCTTAATTCTTTCAATAATAACTCTACCATACACTTTACCAGGTACACTCAACAGACTTATTCCCCTATAATTTTTGCACTCTCTTTTGTCCCCTTTGCCTTTATACAAAGGAACAATACACGCTCTCTGCCAATCCCTAGGTCCTTACCCTCTTCCATACATTTATTAAATAATAGCACCAACCACTCCAAAACTATATCCCCACCTGCTTTTAACATTTCTATCTTTATCCCATCAATCCCAGCTGCCTTACCCCTTTCATTCTACCCACTGCCTCACGAACTTCCTACACTCGCAACTGGCTCTTCCACACTCCTACAAGATGTTATTCCTCCTTGCCCTACACACGAAATCACAGTTTCCCCTGTCTTCATCAACATTTAACAACTCCTCAAAATATTCTCTCCATCTTCCGATACCTCTAACTCTCCATTTAATAACTCTCCTCTCCTATTTTTAACTGTCAAATCCATTTGTTCTCTAGGCTTCCTCAACTTATTAATCTCATTCCAAAACTTTTCTTATTTTCAACAAAATTTGCTGATAACATCTCACCCACTCTCTCATCTGCTCTCTTTTTACATTGCTTCACCACCTTTTAACCTCTCTTTTTCTCTCCATATACTCTTCCCTCCTTGCATCACTTCTACTTTGTAAAACCTCTCATATGCTAACTTTTTCCCCCTTTACTACTCTCTTTACATCATCATTCCACCAATCGCTCCTCTTCCCTCCTGCACCCACTCGCCTGTAACCACAAACTTCTGCTGAACACTCTAACACTACATTTTTAAATCTACCCCATACATTTTCAACCCCATTGCCTACACTCTCACTAGCCCATCTATCCTCCAATAGTTGTTTATATCTTACCCTAACTGCATATATAATATATAATCATATACCGTATAATCACTGGACACTTCATAAAACTGCTATTAGCTTCTGGAAGCTGGTTGTTGTTTCTGGGTCGTCATTCCTTACTTCCTTTATTCCTTCCTTCCTACATTCCTTCTTACCTTCCTTCCTGCCTTCCTTCCTACCATCCTTCCTACCTTCCTTCCTACATGCCTTCCTACCTACCTACCTTTCATCTCTTCCTTCCTTCCTTTCATCTCCTCCTTCCTTCCTTTCATCTCCTCCTTCCTTCTGGTTTCTATATTTTTTTTTTTCAACAAGTCGGCCGTCTCCCACCGAGGCAGGGTGACCCAAAGAGAAAGAAAATCCCCAAAAAGAAAATACTTTCATCATCATTCAACACTTTCACAACACTCATACATAATCACTGTCTTTGCAGAGGAGCTCAGATACGACAGCTGAGAATTGTCCCTCCCAGCTGTCATTATCCCAGACCCCTCCTTTAAAGTGCAGGCATTGTACTTCCCATTTCTAGGACTCAAGTCCAACTAAATCAATTAACTGGTTTCCCTGAATCCCTTCACAAAATGTTACCCTGCTCACACTCCAACAGATCGTCATGTCTCAAAAACCATTCGTCTCCATTCACTCCTATCTAACACGCTCACACATGCTTGCTGGAAGTCCAAGCCCCTCGCCCACAATACCTCCTTTACCCCTTCCCTCCAACCTTTTCTAGGACGACCCCTACCCCGCCTTCCTTCCCCTACAGATTTATACGCTCTCCAAGTCATTCTACTTTGATCCATTCTCTCTAAATGACCAAACCACCTCAACAACCCATATATATAGTCACTGGACACTTCATAGAACTGATATTAGCTTCTGAAAGCTGGTTGTTGTGAGTGTGTGGACTTATAAATATGCTGAGTCAGGGTGCTGCTGTTGTCAAAATGACATATTATACCATCACTCACCACCCTCACTGCTTGTCAACACCCATGGGGCCCCATGCTCTTCTTCCCCACAGTCCTTCCTACCTACTTACCTACCTACCTACTTACCTACCTACTTACACACTTAGCTACCTATTTACTTACCTACTTTCTTTCATAGAACTGCTATTAGCTCCTGAAAGCTGGTTGTTTTGAGTGTGTGGACTTATAAATATGCTGAGTCAGGGTGTGGCTGCTGTCAAAATGACATATTATACCATCACTCACCACCCTCACTGCCTGTCAACACCCATGGGGTCCCATGCTCTTCTTCCCCACAGTCCTTCCTACCTACTTATTTTCTTTCATTCTTTTTTCTTTTTTCCTTCTTGTATACTGGGCATTGCTTTTGGTCACAAACTCCTCAAAACCATGAAATTCATCTTCACTGACACTTCCATCTGTGTTAGAGCTATCACTTGGAAAGAGAAGAGTCCCAGATTCGCCAGGAGTCAGATATTTCTTACCGCTAGGCATGCTGAACAAGGACTACTGAAATGGCATTCCCACAATGCACCACTGGCTCCCCAATTTTTTTTATACAGCGCACACTGACTACAGACCCATTCTCTCACATGTGGGCCTACCAGCTTTCTCCCACTTGATTTGAGGCCACTAGAATTTATGCGTATTAACGACCAAAACATTCAAAGGGTTAAAATTGTAACAAAATTCTTCATGCACATCTATTCTCATCCAAAGCAAACAGGATCATTAGTATACAATAATTATATATATATATATATATATATATATATATATATATATATATATAATCTATATATATATATATATAATCTATATATATATATATATAATCTATATATATATATATATCTACATGGGGCTTGGACATCCAGTAGGCATGTGTGAGTGTGTTAGAAGTGTAGGCAAATGTTTTTTTTGGACCTGATGAGCTGTTAGGGTGTGAGCAAGTTAACATTCTGTGAAGGGATTCAGAGAAACTGGTTAACTGGACTCGAGTCCTGGAGGTGGGAAGAACAGTGCCTGTATTTTAAAGGAGTAGTAATATCTATGCATCTCTGGGAAGACAAGAGTGAATAATAGTAAAAGTGCTTCTTTTTCAGGTCACCCAACCTTGGTGGGAGACAACAAGTATGGGGAGAAAAATGGTAAACTAAACAGAAGATTATTTTTAAAACATCATTATGTTGCACATACTTTATAAAGATAATTAAGACAATTAAGATAATTATTCAAATAAATAATTAAGATAATTAAGAGAATCATTCAAATAAAGAATAACTGCAATAAGGCTTCAATACCAGATGATTCTGGAGAGTCTGTGGGTGACATGCGGCAGCCACGTGCCAGGTACTGTTCCAACTTGCCACAAGAAGCCAGGATTAGTCCAAGGTATGGTGGAGAAGGCTTTAGGGGTCTGAAAAATACCTCCAGATTATTAGTAATAAAAGTAGTAGTAGTCTTTGTATGACAATAATCAGAAACTTGTGAAACTTACCTACTGTCTCCTCTAAATTCAAATGCACTCAACATTCAACACATTCTCTCATTCCTAAAACTGAGATTCAGTGTTACTCCACAATTTTTTTTTTACATAAATACATGAAATTCACTAACGTACAATGAAATATTCACAAAATACAGTGTTCCCTCAGTTTTCGCCGAAAATTCGTTCCAGAATGCTGCTCAAGTGCCATTACCGAACGAATTTACTTCCTTAAGAAATAATGTCACGTAGGTTACTCTATTTCAGACCCCCAAAAATACACTTGCAACAGCACTTACGAAAATACACTTACATAAATGTTCGAGTTTGGAGATGCATGAAAACCGAGGGACCACTGTATTAGATTTTAAATGTGGACATCATGTCCTCTAAACACAAGGCAAAATTACATCAATTCAATCAGTAACACACTACCTCACAATTGTGGGGGTTATTCACTCTCTCTCTCTCTCTCTCTCACACACACACTCTCTCACACACACACTCACACACACACACTCTCACACACACACACACTCACACACACACACACACACACACACACACTCACACACACACACACTCTCACACACACACACACTCTCACACACACACACACACTCACACACACACTCTCACACACACACATCACATCACACACACACCTCACACACACACACTCACTCACACACACCTCTCCTCACACACACATCTCACTCCACACACACTTCTCTCACACACACTTACACTTCTCACACACACTTACTCTCACACACACTTACTCTCACACACTTACACTTACTCACACACACTTACTCCACACACACTCATCCACACACACACACTCTCACACACACACACACACTCCACACACACACACACTCTCACACACACACACACTCACACACACACTCTCACACACACACACTCACACACACACACACACTCACACACACACACTCACTCACACACTCACTCACTCACACACACTCTCACTCACACACACACTTACTCTCACACACACTTACTCTCACACACACTTACTCACACACTTACTCTCACACATCTCCACACACTTACTCTCACACACACTTACTCTCACACCACTCACTCTCACACACACTCCTCCACCACTTCACACACTACTCTCACACACACTACTCTCACACACACTACTCTCACACACTCTCACACTTACTCTCACACACACTTACTCTCACACACACTCTCACACACACACTCACACACACCTCACACACATCACTCACACACACACTCTCACACACACCTCACACACACACTCTCACACACACCTCTCACCCCACACTCTCCACACTCTCACACACACTCACACTCACACACACTCCACACACCTCCACACACACACTCTCACACACACCTCTCCACACACACTCTCTCACACACATTTTCCACACACCCTCCACACACTCTCTCCCACACACACTACTCTCTCACACACACTAACTCTCTCACACACACTTACTCTCTCACACACACTTACTCTCTCACACACACTTACTCTCTCACACACTTACTCTCTCACACACACTTACTCTCTCACACACACTTACTCTCTCACACACACTTACTCTCTCACACACACTTACTCTCTCACACACTTACTCTCTCTTCTACACACTTACTCTCTCACACACATCTTACCCCACACTTACTCTTCCACACACTTACTCTCTCACACACACTTACTTCCTCTCACACACACTTACTCTCTCACACACACTTACTCTCTCACACACACTTACTCTCTCACACACACTCACACACATATACACACCCCGATGGCATGATAGCTAGCGCTCTTGCTTCATGCACGGAGGGCCCGGGTTCAATTCCCGGCGGGGCCGAAACATTTCGAAGTGTTTCGTTACACACACACACACATACATACATACAACAAAATGGTAACTAACACACTTTTACTCTCACACTCGCACACACTCTTACTCTCTCACACTCGCACACACTTTTACTCTCTCACACTCGCACACACTTTTACTCTCTCAATCTCGCACACACTTTTACTCTCTCAATCTCGCACACACTTTTACTCTCTCAATCTCGCACACACTTTTACTCTCTCAATCTCACACACACTTTTACTCTCTCAATCTCACACACACTTTTACTCTCGCAATCTCACACACACTTTTACTCTCGCAATCTCACACACACTTTTACTCTCGCAATCTCACACACACTTTTACTCTCTCAATCTCACACACACTTTTACTCTCTCAATCTCACACACACTTTTACTCTCTCAATCTCACACACACTTTTACTCTCTCAATCTCACACACACTTTTACTCAATCTCACACTTACTCTCAACACACAACTTTTACTCTCTCAATCTTACACACACTTTTACTCTCTCAATCTTACACACACTTTTACTCTCTCAAACTCACACACACTTACTCTCTCTCACACACACACACACACACACACCAAGTAAACAAAGAGATTAGTAGAAGAGCTAGAAACGAGTATGCACAGGTACAGAGGGAGGCCCAGAAACAGTACGAAAACGACATAGCATCGAAAGTTAAGTCCGACCCGAAACTGATGTACAGTCACATCAGAAGGAAGACAACAGTTAAAGACCAGGTGATAAGGCTGAGGAGAGAAGAGGGGGAACTCACAAGTAACAATCAAGAGGTATGTGAGGAGCTCAACTTGAGGTTTAAGGAAGTATTCACAGTGGAGGAAGGAAGGCAGCTATGTAGACAGGACGGGGTGCGTCACCAACAAGGGATGTATCAAGTGCTAGAGGGCATACACACAACTGAGGAGGAGGTGAAGCAGTTACTCAGTGACCTTGATACCTCAAAGGCGATGGGTCCGGACAATATCTCCCCGTGGGTTCTTCGGGAAGGAGCTGAGGTACCGAGTGTGCCACACCATAATATTCAACACATCCCTTGAAAATGGGCAGATACCTGAGGTATGGAAGAAGGCTAACGTATTCCCCATCTTTAAAAAAGGAGACAGAAAAGAGGCACTAAACTATAGACCAGTGTCACTTACATGTATAGTGTGCAAAGTCCTGGAGAAAATCATCAGGAAAAGAATGGTGGAGCACCTCGAGCTGAACAGGATAATAAACACCAGACAGCACGGATTCCGGGAAGGCAAATCCTGTGTAACAAACCTCCTAGAGTTCTATGATAAAGTAACAGAGGTAAGGCAAGAGAGAGAGAAGGGTGGGTTGATTGCATTTTCCTGGACTGCAGGAAGGCCTTCGACACAGTTCCTCACATGAGATTAGTAAAGAAGTTGGAAGAACAAGCATGTATAACAGGAAGGGCACTGGAATGGATCAGGGAATACCTCACAGGGAGGCAACAACGGGTCATGGTGCGTGATGAGGTATCACAGTGGGCGCCTGTGACGAGCGGCGTACCGCAGGGGTCAGTCCTAGGACCAGTGTTATTCTTGGTATATGTAAATGACATGACGGATGGGATAGACTCAGAAATGTCTCTGTTCGCAGATGTGAAATTAATGAGGAGAATCACATCGGAAGAGGACCAAGCAGGACTTCAAACAGACCTGGACAAGCTTGACATCTGGTCTAGCAACTGGCTTCTCGAATTCAATCCCACCAAATGCAAAGTCATGAAGATCAGAGAAGGGCAAAGAAGACTGCTGACAGAGTACAGGCTAGGCGGGCAAAGGCTACAAACCTCGGCAAAGGAGAAAGACCTTGGGGCGAGTATAACGCCAAGCACGTCTCCGGAGGCACACATCAACCAGATAGCTGCGGCAGCATATGGGCGACTGGCAAATCTAAGATTAGCGTTCCGTTACCTTAACAAGGAATTGTTCAAAAATAACAAAAAAAAGGCACAATACCGTGACTGGAACAATACACACACAACCCGCACATTTTAAAAGGAGAGGAGCTTACGACGACGTTTCGGTCCGACTTGGACCATTTACAAAGTCACACTAACACGAAGGACAGGTGGAAGGGCTCTTTTGATTCTTTTCGCCAGTCTCGCTCTCGTAATAACAATCTTCCTGATTTATCCACTTTTCGTGGCGCTCTCCTTCCTGCTCTTGATAGCCTGTTTTCTAAGAACCATCACCTTCCTCGCCGCTATCAACTTGCCCTTTCTTCTCTTAAATCCAACGCTAACATTGTCATACTCTCTTCTGACAAAGGTAATTCGGTAGTTATCCTTGATTGAGAGGATTACCTCCGTAAAGCCGATGTCTTGCTCTCTGACTCACGTACCTACACTCCTCTCATTTCCAACCCTCTTGATCGCATCAAGAGAACTTTCAACAAGAAACTTAAGACTCTCTCCGACCTCTGACCTTCTGACTTTAACCTTGTTCAACGTTTTCGGGTCATCTGTCCCTCCCTGCCCTGTTTCTATGGCCTTCCCAAAACTCACAAACCTGACATTCCTCTGCGTCCCATCATATCTTCTAGAGGTTCTGTCTCTTATTCTCTTGCTTCTTGGCTTGCCAAAACTCTTACCCCCTTTCTTGGTACTTTTTCTCCTGCCCACCTTCGTCACTCTCAAGACTTCCTCGAACGGGTTCGCTCTCTCCCGACCTGTAAGATGCTTAGTCTTGATGTTGAGTCCCTCTTCACTAATGTCCCTCTGGATGATGTCCTTAATTTTCTTAGAGAGAAGGCCAATGAAGGGTTGCTTCTTCTCCCTATACCTACTGATGTCTTTCTTGATGTTATCCGCCGTTGTGTGGACTCTAAATCCTTTTCTTTTCAAGGTAAATATTATTCTCAAACCTTTGGTGTCGCCATGGGCTCTCCTTTATCTCCTGTTCTTGCTAATCTTTACATGGAATACTTCGAGACTGTTCTTCTTCCCACTATTGATGTACGTCCATCACTCTGGCTCCGCTATGTAGATGACATCTTTGCTCTTTGGCCTCATGACTCAAGTCTCTTCCAACCATTTCTTGATGCTCTTAATAATCTTGCCCCTTCCATTAAGTTTAAAGCTGATTGGGAATCTAATTCTTTGCTTCCTTTCCTTGATGTTCATGTGCACTGCTCAGTTACAGGTTTTGCCTTTTCCGTGTACCGCAAGCCTATGCACAGTGGCATGTACATTCACTACTTCTCTTATCATGCTTCCTCTGTCAAGAAAAGTGTTCTTATCTCCCTCTTTCTCCGTGCTCTCCGCATTTGTGATCCTCAGTTCCTTGATGCAGAAATTTCCACTCTTCATAATTCATTTTCCCGCCTTGGCTACCCTTCCCATTTCATAGACTCTGCCTTCTCTCGTGCCAAATGGACTTTCTTCTCTCCTAAACCCTCTACTCCTGGGAACTCTCCTGTCCTCTGCCTTCCCTACATCTCTGGTCTCTCTAATCTCAACAACTCTCTCCGTTCCTTAGACATCAAACTTACCTTTCGCCAGACTAACACTCTTCGCACTAATCTAGTTCATACCTCCCCTCCCTCTATAGATTCTCCTGGTGTTTACTCTATTTCTTGCTCATCCTGTCCTCTTCAGTACTTCGGAGAAACTGGCCGATCTCTTTCTGACAGACTTAGGGAGCACAAAAATAGTGTTAGGCTTGCCGACACTAATAATGCTCTTTTCTGTCATGTCAGAGATCACAGTCATCCTATTGATTGGTCTTCTGCTAAAACTGTCTACCCTACGTCCAACTTTCACAGTCGTCGTTTGGTTGAATCCTCCCTTATACACAACTTTCCCTGTATGAATCTTAGCCCTGGCTTTGTCTCTGTAGATGCTTTCCTCTCCCATTACATTGTTAAATGCTCCAAACTTCAGAACACCCGAGACTTAACCTGATTCCTTCCCCTTCTTTCTCTTCCCCCTTCTCCTGTTTCTCCTTTCTCCTCTGGGTTCTCTTTCTTTTCTTTTCTTTTGCCTTGTATTTGTCCTCTATTTTATTTATTTTATTTTATTTTTCCCCCTGTGTTCTTGTTCTTACCCTTGGGGGCCGCCAGTGTCTTTGCAGTGCTCCTTTCCTAGTTTATGACTGACTCCACTACTACTACCACTACCACCTCCATTACCCCTCCACCACTTTCTTGTGCCCTCCCCTGTCTGCCTGCCTATAAATACCCCTTCCACCTGTCCTTCGTGTTAGTGTGACTTTGTAAATGGTCCAAGTCGGACCGAAACGTCGTCGTAAGCTCCTCTCCTTTTATATGTGCGGGTTGTGTGTGTAATGAATCGTTCAAGACACTGTACACCGTGTACGTCAGGCCCATACTAGAATATGCAGCACCAGTCTGGAACCCACACCTGGTCAAGCACGTAAAGAAACTAGAGAAATTGCAAAGGTTTGCGACAAGGTTAGTTCCACAACTCGGGGGTCTGTCCTATGAGGAAAGGTTGAGGGAAATAGGACTAACACTGGAGGAAAGAAGCGTCAGAGGAGACATGATAACGACATACAAAATACTGCGGGGAATCGACAAGGTAGACAGTGACAGGATGTTCCAGAGAGGGAACACAGAAACAAGGGGACACAACTGGAAGCTGAAGACTCGGATGAGTCAAAGGGATGTTAGGAAGCATTTCTTCAGCCACAGAGTAGTCAGGAAGTGGAATAGTCTAGAGAAAGATATAGTGGAGGCAGGAACCATACATAGTTTTAAGACAAGGTATGATAAAGCTCATGGAGCAGGGAGAGCAGAGACCCAGTAGAGGACAGCGAAGAGGCAGGGCCAGGAGCTGAGTCTCGACCCCTGCAACCACAATTAGGTGAGTACAATTAGGCGAGTGTACACACACACACACACTCACTCTTACTCTCTCTCTCACACACTCACACACTTTTTCTCACACACACACTCTCTCTCACACTCACTTTCTCTCACACTCTCTCTCACGCACACATTCTCTCACACACACACTTACTCTCACACTCACACACACTTTTATTCTCACACTCACTTTTACTCTCTCAATCTCACACTTTTACTCTCTCAATCTCACACTTTTACTCTCTCAATCTCACACTTTTACTCTCTCAATCTCACACTTTTACTCTCTCAATCTCACACTTTTACTCTCTCAATCTCACACTTTTACTCTCTCAATCTCACACTTTTACTCTCTCAATCTCACACTTTTACTCTCTCATCTCACCTTACTCTCTCAACCACACTTCTACTCTCTCAATCTCACACCCACACTTTTACTCTCTCAATCTCACACCCACACTTTTACTCTCTCAATCTCACACCCACACTTTTACTCTCTCAATCTCACACCCACACTTTTACTCTCTCAATCTCACACCCACACTTTTACTCTCTCAATCTCACACCCACACTTTTACTCTCTCAATCTCACACCACACTTTTACTCTCTCAATCTCACACCACACTTTTACTCTCTCAATCTCACACCCACACTTTTACTCTCTCAAACTCACACCCACACTTTTACTCTCTCAAACTCACACACACTTTTACTCTCACACTCACACACACTTTTACTCTCACACACACACACACACTTACTCTACACTCACACACACACTTTTACTCTCAACCACACACACACTTACTCTCACACTCACACACACTTTTACTCTCACACACACACACACTTACTCTCACACACACACACACACACACACTTACTCTCACACACACACACACACACACACTTACTCTCACACTCACACACACTTTACTCTCACACTCACACACACTTTTACTCTCACACTCACACACACTTTTACTCTCACACTCACACACACTTTTACTCTCACACTCACACAACTTTTACTCTCACACTCACACACACTTTTACTCTCACACTCACACACACTTTTACTCTCACACTCACACACACTTTTACTCTCACACACACACACTTTTACTCACACACTTTTACTCTCACACTCACACACACTTTTACTCTCACACACTTTTACTCTCACACACACACATTTACTCTCACACACACTTTTACTCTCACACACTCACATACTTTTACTCTCTCACACTCACACACACTTTTACTCTCTCACACTCACACACACTTTTACTCTCTCACACTCACACACACTTTTACTCTCTCACACTCACACACACTTTTACTCTCTCACACTCACACACACTTTTACTCTCTCACACACACACACACTTTTACTCTCACTCACACACACTAACAGTCATTCCCACACACACACACATGCACACTATCAACAAGTGCCTTTGATAACCAGTAACTAACACAGGCCAGGTAATGAGTCATGACATTGTCATCTCATGAGAAATTTATTTAATATTTAACCTTCCTGTGTTATTTAATACCCTTTGTTCAATAAGCATTCCCTTATATACTGAACATAGTTATTATTGTAGGTAGTAGGTGGTAGACAGCAACCACCAAAGGAGGTACTACCGTACTGCCAAGTGAGTGTGAAACAGAAACCTGTAACTGTTTTACATGATGATAGGATTACTGGTGTCTTTTTTTCTGTCTCAAACACGTTGGATAACAGGTATATCTTGCTACTTTAACTTACACTTAGGCCACACTACACAGGCATGCACATGCATATACAGTGGACCCCCGGTTGATGGCCTGCTCCAAATACTAACAATTATGTAAGTGTATTTTTGTAAGTGCTTCTGTAAGTGTATGTTTGGGGGACCAAAAGGACTAATCTAATTTACATTATTCCTTATGTTAATAAATTCGTTCGGTAACGGCACTTGAGCAGCATTCTGGAACGAATTATGGCCATTAACCGGGGGTCCACTGTATATATACAGTGGACCCTCGAATTTCATAAGCCTCACGCTTCATAAATTTCCCCTTTTGACAACTTTTTTCGTCAAAATATAGCCTCGCTGTTCGTAATTTGCCTCACCATTCGTCGGTCGTCCGGAACGTGTACTAGCGGCCTCCCAGTGTCTGCGCCACACAAAGGCGCTCCACACACCATTCCCAGTCAGTGTGGCATTGTTTATCGGCGAGTGACCATCACCCCACGCGTTCATACAATAAATTTCGTAATATTCCATTCTTTTTTGTGCTTGCAACTGCTAAATAATCCACCATGGGCCCAAAGAAAGCTCCTAGTGCAAGCCCTTTGGTAAAGAATGTGAACAACACGATAGAATTCAAAAAAGAAATTGCAAAATATGAAAGTGGCGTGCGCATGTCCCATATTGCCAGGATGTACGGGAAGCCCCATACAACCATCGCTTCCATCGTGGTGAAGAAAAAAGAAATCAAGGAAGCTGTTGTTGCGAAAGGGGTAGATTTGCTCACAAAAAGAGAGATCGCAAATACATGAAGATGTTGAGAATTTGTTGTTGGTGTGGATCAACCAAAAACAGTTAGCAGGAGAGAGTGTTGTGCAGTCGATAATTTGTGAAAAGGCAAGGCAGCTGCATGCCGATCTCGTAACAAGTGCTGATGTTAGGGAATTTAAGGCCAGCAAAGGCTGGTTTGAAAAATTTAAGAAGTGTAGTGGCATATACAGTGTGGTAAGGCATGGTGAGGCTGCAAGTTCTGACAAATGTGCAGCTGAAAAATTCATAAGTGAATTCAAGGACTATGTAGAGGCTGAAGGATTCGTCCCCCAACAAGTGTTCAATTGTGACGAAACAGGCCTCTTTTGGAAGAAAATGCCAAAGAGGACCTACATCACACAGGAGGAAAAGGCACTACCAGGACACAAGCCTATGAAAGACAGGCTAACTCTCATGTTCTGTGGTAATGCTAGTGGGGATTTCAAAGTGAAGCCTTTACTGGTGTATCACTCTGAAAATCCCAGAGTGTTCAAGAAACAGTGTCATCAAGAGTAAATTGTGTGTGTGATGTGGAAGGCTAACAGTAAGGCATAGGGTCACGAGGGAAATTTTCCTTGATTGGTTCAATGAAGTGTTTGGCCCGAGTGTGAAGAAATACCTCCTGGAAAATAAATTGCCACTCAAGTGCCTCCTGGTAATGGACAATCCTTCTGCTCATCCTCCAGACTTGGATGACCAAATGGTGGAGGAGTTTAGTTTCATCACAGTGAAGTTCATGCCTCCTAATACCACTCCTCTCATCCAGCCCATGGACCAGCAGATCATTTCAAACTTCAAAAAACTCTACACCAAAGCAATGTTTCATAGGTGCTTTGACATGACCTCGGACATTGAATTGACCCTAAGAGAGTTCTGGAAGGATCACTTCAATATCCTCAATTACATAACCCTTATAGATGAGGCTTGGCAGGGAGTGACTTCCAGGACGATGAACTCTGCTTGGAGAAAACTGTGGCCAGAATGTGTCCAACAGAAGGATTTTGAAGGGTTTGGGGCTGACCCTGTCGACCCTACGCCTGTTGTGGAATGTATTGTGGCATTGGGGAATTCCTTGGGGTTGGATGTGAGTTGGTGGAGGACCACAGTGAAGAGCTAACCACTGAAGAACTGCAAGATATACCTTTGAAAAAGGTTTCGAGAGTATCTACTCTCTGAGCCCGGCCATGGGCCAGGCTCGTCTGGTGCTTGCCTGGTCAACCAGGCTGTTGCTGCTGGAGGCCCGCTGCCCCACATATCCATCACAGCCTGGTTGATCTGGCACCTGGTGAAGATATTTGTCCAGTTTCCTCTTGAAGGCTTCTACACTGGTTCCAGCCGTGTTTCGGATATCTTCTGGTAAGATGTTGAATAGTCTGGAAACAGCAACAGACCACAGCTCAGGAAATTGCTTCAGAGGAGGAGGAAGAGAGATGGAAGAAGGTGCCTTCTTCAAAGATTAAGGACATTTGTGCAAAGTGGAGTGAGGTGCAAACATTTGTGGAGGAACATCACCCTGACAAAGCTGTTGCAAACCGAGTCGGCAACATGTACAATGACAATGCCATGTCCCATTTTAGGCAAATCATAGAGACGCCAGAAACAGAGCTCTCTGGAACAAATTTTTGTGCGACAGGGATCCAGTGACTCTCAAGCTAGTCCTTATGCTATTAAAAAACAAAGAAGGGAAGTAACCCCAGATAAGGACTTGGTACCTGAAGTCTTCATGGAAGGGAATTCCCCTTCCAAACAATAGCAACTTCTCCCTCTCCCCTCCTCCCATCTTCCATACACAAACAAGAGTCTACAATAAAGGTAAGTGTGATGTTATTATTGCTTTACTATATTGATTTGTCATTGTTTTTTGAATGTAAATCTATATTTAATCTCTTAAAAATTAGTTTTCGTTAATAATTTTGGGTGTCTGGAATGGATTAATTGGATTTACATTATTTCTTATGGGGAAAATGGTTTTGGTTTTCGTGAATTTTGGTTTTCGGCAGACTCTATGGAACTGATTAATCATGAAAATCAAGGGTCAACTGTAAATGTAAAAGGAGAAACTTTCGTGTTGAAATAAAGAAAAGAGAAAGAAGAAGTTGAAGGTCAGATTGTAATCAGATGAAATGTGAATTCATTGTTTTAGCCTAGTGCAGGAGTCCTAGCAAGGACTCCAGCACTAAGAAGGCCACAGCCACAGTGTTCTGGAAGCTCAATACATTCCCTAAACAAATACAATTGACCCTCGCGTTTCATGATTAATCCGTTCCAGAGTCCAGCTGAAAGGCGAAATTCATGAATGGCAAAAACATTTTCCCCATAAGAAATAATGGAAATTCAATTAATCCATTCCAGACCAAAAGTATTAACAAAAAAAATATTTTTTTTTTACATGAAATATAGATTTCCATAGGTACATAAAAGAATGACAAATCAAGTGTAAACAATAATATCACACTTACCTTTATTGAAGACTCCTGGTTATGTCCGGAAGACTGGAGAAGGATGAAGTTACACTATTGTTTGGAAGGGGAATCCATAAAAACTTCAGTTACCAAGTCCTTTTCCGGGGTTACTTCACTTCTTTGTTTTTTAATGGCACTAGGACCAGCTTGAGAGTCACTACCACCCTCTACCACCATCACTACCACCCTCTACTACCATCACTACCACCATCACTACCACCCTCTACTACCATCACTACCACCATCACTACCACCCTCTACCAGTATCACAATCACTACCACCCTCT
This sequence comes from Cherax destructor, assembly GCA_009830355.1. Classification (NCBI taxonomy): domain Eukaryota; kingdom Metazoa; phylum Arthropoda; class Malacostraca; order Decapoda; family Parastacidae; genus Cherax; species Cherax destructor. The sequence continues at coordinate 52,754 of WNWK01007188.1, read as the reverse complement.
ACCAGTATCACAATCACTACCACCCTCTACCAGTATCACAATCACTACCACCCTCTACCAGTATCACAATCACTACCACCCTCTACCAGTATCACAATCACTACCACCCTCTACCAGTATCACAATCACTACCACCCTCTACCAGTATCACAATCACTACCACCCTCTACCAGTATCACAATCACTACCACCCTCTACCAGTATCACAATCACTACCACCCTCTACCAGTATCACAATCACTACCACCCTCTACCAGTATCACAATCACTACCACCCTCTACCAGTATCACAATCACTACCACCCTCTACCAGTATCACAATCACTACCACCCTCTACCAGTATCACAATCACTACCACCCTCTACCAGTATCACTACCATCACTACCACCCCTACCATACACTCTCTACCACCACCACTTTCATACTTACTTCTCAATCTTTTCTTAATTCTATCGTGTTTTCAACTTATTTACCAAGGTCTCAACTGAAGTTTGGGCCAATGGTGGCTAATTATTTAGGCATTTGTGCAAGCACAAAAACGAATGGAATATATTTTATGAATGCGTGAGGTGATTGTCACTCGCTCATAAACAATGCACACTGACTGTGGTCAGAGGCAGGCTGGCTTTGTTTACGGGCTGACTCTGGGAGAAGGGCCAGATGCGTACCGTACCACTGCTGAATCGCAAATAAAATCATGAACCGTGAGTATTTTTCGCCAAAAAAAAAGCCGCTGAAAGGCGAAATTCATGAAACACGATGCCACTGAAACTCGGGGGTCCACTGTACGTACACCAAAGGGTAAAAAAAAAAAATGAATGTTTAACATATGCCTTAAATACCACAGGGTAAAGAAATAATATTAACACATTTCCTAAAGAAGTAACCTGGAGTCAAAAACAAAGACACTAGTAATGTAAACCCTATTAAACATTTTGCTCAGGTGTGGGCAAAACATTCAATAAAGGTTTGCCTAATGAACCATGAACCGTCTCTTACCCCATTTGCTGGCAGTGTTGCTGTCATACTAAATGTCACATTCATTGTGACTCATTCTTGATATTACTAGAGCAAGCCTCCCTTGCTTTATACAAATTTACTATTATGGGAGGTCCAACTTCTATCAGTAACTCATACATACTACACTATATCCATTCACCATAAATAACTGTTACAGTTCACAAATGTATCAGATTCATATCACACAGAATTACGTGCTGACTGCTCAATCACAACAGCCATGGTCCTGAATAATGTATAGTGGAACCTCGGTTTTCGTTTGCCTCTGATTTCGTCGATTTCGGATAGAGATGACATTTTTCGTCAAAATATTGTCTGCTTTTGTTATCGCCTCGGATTTCGTTGGATGTACCAAACGTGTCCGCCTGCGGCGCGCACACAAAGCCTCCCACACACGCATTCTGAGTCAGTGTGGCGTTGTTTCTCGGCAAGTGAACATTACCCTGAGCGTTCATACGAGACATTTCGTAATACGTAATCTATTGTTTTTTTGTGCTTGTTTATTGTGTGTGACTGCTAAATAAGCCACCATGGGGCCAAAAAAAAGTTCCGAGTGCCAGTCCTTTGATAAAGAAGGTGAGAAACACGATAGAATTCAAGAAAGAACTTGTAGAAAAGTACGAGGGGAGAATGTGCCTTCTTCAGCGATTAAGGACATTTGTGCAAAGTGGAGTGAGGTGCAAAGTTTTGTGGAGAAATATCACTAACAAAGCTGTTGCAGGCTGTGTCTGCAACATGTTCAATGACAATGCCTTGTCCCATTTTAAGCAAATCTTAAAGAGATGCCAGAAACAAGACCTCTCTGGACAGATTTTTTGTGTGACAGATGTCCAGTAACTCTGAAGCTGGTCCTAGTGCCAGTAAAAGACAAAGAAGGGAAGTAAGTGATGGTGGTAGAGGGTGGTAGTAGTTGTGATGGTGGTAGAGGGTGGTAGTGATTGTGGTAGAGGGTGGTAGGGATGGTGGTAGAGATAACCTCTCCTCCCTCTTCAATCCTCGTGTCTTCCATACGTCAACAAGTCTTCAATAAAGGTAAGTGTGATGTTAAATGTTCATTTATTCATTTTATTAGTCATTTATATTTATTTCTCATTGTTTTCTGTATGTAAAATTATTTATTCTCTCAAAAATGTATTTTTTGTTAATACTTTTGGATGTCTGGAACGGATTAATTGGATTTACATTATTTCTTATGGGAAATATTGTTTTGGTTTTCGTCTATCTCTGTTTTCGTCAGACTCTGAAACGGATTAATTACGAAAACCGAGGTTCCACTGTATTTGAAAAGCAACAAACTCACACAGAAGAAAAAAGTACTTACCGGGTAAGATATTCTGGATGGTACTGACAAGCTACATAGTATGGATGATCATCAAGTTCCATAATCTCCATTCGCTCACCCTCCACATCATGACCTACAAATTTTAGTCCTGCAGCCTCGAAATCACTAATCATTTTGGGATTTACCTCATACCTGGATGAAAAAATAGCATGTTAAACGATGAACATGTGCACGTGAGTGTTACTACACCTGAATAACTGTGCCTGCAAAATTCCATCATTCTCATTTGCACATAATTTCTCATTCCATATTAGTATTAGTAATCAGCATATGTAATTAATTATTATAGAGTAACATCCTCTTTCATATATACATCACTGCAGAAGCTGTAGGAATGTGTAATCACAGTGGAATGCATTCATTGTACACTTGTCATTGATGCTCATTAAATAGTAAACTGTCAGTCACAATGTAGATCTATGTCAGTGGTATCAGTGTCAGTGCCCTAGAACTATGCTTAATTCATAGTGCAATTAAAAAATTTGCTGAGAGCAGTAAATTCTGGCCTAAACAGGAGAGAATAGTTTGTTTGGCAGGTGTAAGCAATACAAAAAAAAAAATCCTGCCTCACAATGACTTATTGGAAAACCTAAACTCTGACCTTTCATTAGGGTTAAATTAATAAATATTTGACATTTTTAAGAGTAGTTTAATAATGTTTTATTAGCCATTTCTCTGACAATAGACAGACAAGAAGAGATACTAGGGAAATGATGAAGACTTTGGTCAGTTTAAGAGTGGAAGTGGTCTGAAATAGTAGATTTTCTTGGATAAGCTTAGGGGGGCCCCTCCATCCCCCTCCCACCGTCAAAGTGGGATGTTTGAATGTGCGTGGATGTTGTGCGAATGATAAGAAAGAGATGATTGTAGATGTTATGAATGAAAAGAAGCTGGATGCCCTGGCTTTAAGTGAGACAAAGCTGAAGGGGGTAGGAGAGTTTCAGTGGGGAGAAATAAATGGGATTAGGTCAGGGGTTTCAAATAGAGTTAGAGCTAAAGGAGTGGCAATAATGTTGAATAATCAGTTATGGCAGGTAAAGAGGGAATATAAATGTATAAATTCAAAGATTATGTGGAGTAAATAACAAAAAAGGCACAATACCGTGACTGGAACAATACACACACAACCCGCACATATAAAAAGAGAGGAGCTTATGACGACGCCTTTTCCTCCCTGTGTTCTCGTCCCACCCATGCGGGCCGCCAGCTTCTTTGCAGTGCTCCTTTCCTAGAATATGACTGTCTCCACTACTACTACTACCACTTCCACTACTACCTCCATTATTACCCCACTCTCTTGTACCCTCCCCCTGTCTGCCTGCCTATATATACTCCTTCCTTCTGTTCTGTGTGTTAGTGTGACTTTGTAAATGGTCCAAGTCGGGCCGAAAAGTCGTCGTAAGCTACTCTCTTTTTATATGTGCGGGTTGTGTGTGTATGTGGAGTAAAATAAAGGTTGGATGTGAAAAGTGGGTTATAGTAAGTGTTAATGCACCTGGAGAAGAGAGAAGGGTAGAGGAGAGAGAGAGATTTTGGGAAATGTTGAGTGAGTGTGTGGGGAGTTTTGAACCATGTGAGAGAGTAATTGTGGTTGGGGATCTTAATGCTAAAGTGGGTAAAAATGTTGTGGAGGGAGAAGTAGATAAATTTGGGGTGCCAGGGGTAAATGTAAATGGGGAACCGTTAACTGAGCTATGTGTAGAAAGAGGTTTGGTAATAAGTAATATATACATATTTTATGAAAAAGAGGATAAATAAGTATACAAGGTATGATATAGCACATAATGAAAGTAGTTTGTTAGATTATGTATTGGTGGATAAAAGGTTGATGGGTAGGCTTCAAGATGTACATGTTTATAGAGGGGCAACGGATATATCGGATCATTATTTAGTTGTAGCTACAGTTAGAGTAAAAGGTAGATAGGACAAAAAGAAAATGGCAACAGCAAGTAAGAGAGAGGTAAAAGTGTATAAACTAAGGGAGGAGGAAGTTAGGGTGAGATATAAGCAACTATTGGCAGAAAGGCGGGCTAGTGCAAGTATGAGTAGTGGGGGGATTGAAGAGAGTTGGGATAGTTTTAAAAATGCAGTATTAGAATGTGGGGCAGAAGTTTGTGGCTATAGGAGGGTGGGTGCAGGAGGAAAGAGGAGTGAGTGGTGGAATGAAGAAGTAAAGGGTGTGATAAAAGAGAAAAAGGTAGCTTATGAGAGGTTTTTACAAAACAGAAGTGTAATAGAAGAGCAGAGTATACGGAGAGTAATAGAAAGGTGAAGAGAGTGGTGAGAGAGTGCAAAAGAAGAGCAGATGAAAGAATGGGAGAGGCTCTGTCAAGAAATTTTGCTGAAAACAAGACAAAATTTTGGAGTGAGATAAACAAAGTAAGAAAGCCTAGGGAACGAATGGATTTGTCAGTTAAAAACAGAGTAGGGGAGTTAGTAGCTGGGGAGCTGGAGGTATTGGGTAGATGGCGGGAATATTTTGAGGAACTGTTAAATGTCGATGGAAAAAGGGAGGCCGGTAATTTCATGCACTGGCCAGGGATGTATAACATCATTTAGGAGTGAAGAGGAGCAGGATACGAGTGTGGGGGAGGTGCGTGAGGCATTACGTAGAATGAAAGGGGGTAAAGCAGCTGGAACTGACGAGATCATGAGAGAAATGTTAAAAGCAGGGGGATATATAGTGTTGGAGTGGTTGGTATTGTTGTTTAATAAATGTATGAAAGAGGGGAAGGTACCTAGGGATTGGCAGAAAGCATGTATAGTTCCTTTAAATAAAGGGAAGGGGGATAAAAGAGATTGTAAGAATTATAGGGAAATAAGTTTACTGAGTATACCAGGTAAAGTGTACGGTGGGGTTATTATTGAAAGAATTAGAGGTAAGAAAGAGAGTAGGATTGCAGATGAGCAAGGAGGTAGGGGATGTGTAGATCAAGTGTTTACATTGAAGCATATATGTGAACAGTATTTAGATAAAGGTAGGGAAGCTTTCATTGCATTTATGGATTTAGAAAAGGCATATGATAGAGTGGATAGGGGAGCAATGTGACAAACGTTGCAAGTGTATGGAATAGGTAGTAAGTTACTGAATGCTGTAAGAGTTTTTATGAGGATAGTGAGGCTCAGGTTAGGGTGTGTTGGACAGAGGGAGATTACTTCCCGGTATAAGTAGGTCTTAGACAGGGGTGTGTAATGTCACCATGGTTGTTTAATATATGTATTTATAGATGGGGTTGTAAGAGGTAAATGCTAGGGTGTTGGGGAGAGGAGTGGGATTAAATTATGGGGAATTAAATACAAAATGGGAGTTGACACAGTTACTTTTTGCTGATGATACTGTGCTTATGGGAGATTCTAAAGAAAAGTTGCAAAGGTTAGTGGACGAGTTTGGGAGGGTGTGTAAAGGTAGAAAGTTGAAAGTGAACATAGATAAGAGTAAGGTGATGAGGGTATCAAACGATTCAAATAAAGAAAAATTGGATATCACATTGGAGAGAGGGATTATGGAAGAAGTGAATGTTTTCAGATATTTGGGAGTGGACTTGTCAGCGGATGGGTTTATGAAGGATGAGGTTAACCATAGAATTGATGAAGGAAAAAAGGCGAATGGTGCGTTGAGGTATCTGTGGAGACAAAAAACGTTATCCATGGAGGCAAAGAAGGGAATGTACATAAGTATAGTGGTACCAACACACTACTATGGGTGTGAAGCATGGGTTGCAAATGCTGCAGTGAGGAGGCAGCTGGAGGCAATGGAGATGTCCTGTCTAAAGGCAATGTGTGGTGTAAATATTATGCAGAAAATTCGGAGTGTGGAAATTAGGAGGAGGTGTGGAGTTACTAAAAGTATTAGTCAGAGGGCTGAAAAGGGGTTGTTGAGGTGGTTTGGTCATTTAGAGAGAATGGATCAAAGTAGAATGACTTGGAGAACGTATAAATCTGTAGGGAAAGGAAGGCGGGGTAGGGGTCGTCCTCGAAAAGGTTGGAGGGAGGGGGTAAAGGAGGTTTTGTGGGTGAGGGGCTTGGACTTCCAGCAAGCATGCGAGCGTGTTAGATAGGAGTGAATGGAGACGAATGGTTTTTGGGACCTGATGAGCTGTTGGAGTGTGAGCAGGGTAACATTTTGTCAAGGGATTCAGGGAAACCAGTTAATTGATTTAGTTAGACTTGAGTCCTGGAAATGGGAAGTACAATGCCTGCACTTTTAAGGAGGGGTCTGGGATAGTGACAGCTGGGAGGGACTTATTCTCAGCTGTCGTATCTGAGCGCCTCTGCAAAGACAGTGATTATGTATGAGTGAGGTGAAAGTGTTGAATGATGATGAAAGTATTTTCTTTTTGGGTCATCCTGCCTCGGTGGGAGATGGCCGACTTGTTGAAAAAAAAAAAAATGTGGGTGGGGTGGCCAGGCAGGCTACCACACCTGACTTCCATACCTACCACACCTGACTTCCATACCTACCACACCTGACTTCCTACAAATACAGTGGTACCTGGGCAAGCGAGCAGCTCCCAACTCAAACAATTATGTAAGTGTATTTTTGTAAGTGTTTTGTAAGTGTATTTTTGGGGGTCTGAAACGGATTAATCTAATATACATTATTCCTCATGGGAACAAATTCGTTTGGTATCGGCACTCGAACAGCCTTCTGGAACGAATTAAGCTTGCAACCCGAGGTACCACTGTAACTACTACCCACCTCTCCCTACATTAAGACTACAAATATTTTAAGGTAAGTAATGAGTGTACTCTGCATATACAGTGGACCCCGGATTTCGTACTGCTTCCAACTCGAACAATTATGTAAGTGTATTTTTGAAAGGCAGTGGTTGAGACAGTGGTGGAGGTAGTGGTTGAGGGGGATTCCCCTTCCAAACAATAATAAGTCCTCCCTATCTTCCAGATGCCAACAAGAGTCTTCAATAAAGGTACGTAAATGTGATTTTAAATTTTTATTTAAACGTTTATCTATTTCATTAGTCATTTAAGTACTACATGTATTTATAATTGTTTCGAGTATGTAGAACTATAGTTATTCTTTAAAAAATGTATTTTTTTGTGAATATTTTTTGGGGTTTGGAACGGATTAATTGGATTTACATTATTTCTTATGGGAAATATTGCTTCGAAATTAGGCCGAGCTTCTGGAACGGATTATGGCCGAAAACCGGGGTTCCATTGTATATGTTAGAATAAACATATGGTGTTCCGCTTTATGGCAATTTCCACTTTAAGGCGGTAGCCTGGAACCTAACCTGCCGTATAAGTGGGGTCCTACTGTACTCTGTCTTCAGTCTACTATTTTATACTGAAAAACCTCTTGTACACTAATTTTTTCTCCCTTACCTCAACAGTAGTCTCCTGCCAAGGCAGGGTGACCCAAAGAAGAAAACACAAACTATCATCATTCAACTGCTGCCTTTTCCAAAAATGCACTAACTCTCACTTCACTTAAAAGAAAACTCCTGATGAGCCAAACTTAGCCTAAAAATAAAGTATCATATTCTGAATATTACATGAATGGCCATTAAACAAATGATACTGTGAGATTTCAAATGCAGTGGTGAGAAACATGCTATATATACACCAACTCAATTTTCACATGTTCTGTTCTAGCAAATACAATATTGTGCAGTTTATGAATTAGGACAGTTTTACTCATTTCTTCTTTTAATTTTGCATGGCTCATTCAGACCTCTTGTATCAATCAATTAAATAAACAAGAGTATTTTAGAACTAAACCACAAATGTGAGAGGTGGCTTTAGAAGACCATTATCAAGTTATGAGTGAAAGAAAGAGAAGGCCAGAAAACAGTTCAGATGAAGAGGGAATAGCATCTAGGATCAGGAAAGATGAGGAAATTGCTAAGGTCAAGACAGATCATGCGTGTTTGAAGATAATTTTCCAAAGTACAGTGGTACCTCGAGTTACGATATTTTTTCGTTCGAGAATGCTGTTCAAGTGCCATTACCAAACGAATTTATCCCCATAAGGAATAATGTAAAATAGACTAGTCCTTTTACACCCCCAAAAATATACCTACAAAAGCATTTAAAAAAATAAACTTACATAAAAGGGCGATTTTGGGGACCATCGTAACTCGAGGTACCCCTGTACTGGGAAAGGCAAGCATCAACAGATACAAAGCCAGTGCTTAAAATTCAAATTTGGAATAGTGTACAAGAGCCATTTCAACAAGACTGCATCTGTGAAAGCTAGAAAAATGGAGAGATTTGGTAGAGACCCAGCTTATGGGATGATTATGCTGTATAACAAAAGAGGTGGGAGATTTATCTGAAGAAACTTGTATTTGTGGTCACAGTGGGGCCCAAGCTAACCTCCCTATGGTGTATATATATATACCTAGTTAGATTAATCTTTTTTGTAGCCAACTGACCTAATGGTTTACACACTGGCCTCAAGTTTTATGACTCACTTGCCCTGAGTTCTAATCCCACCCATACCATGGTGTGTTTGCAATTGTGTTATTACGATTTTGTGAGTCATAATATCCCAAACCTCTCCTTTAGAGTGCAGGCACTGTACTTCCCACCTCCAGGACTCAAGTCTGACTAACTAGTTTCCTTTAATACCTTCACAAAACATTACCTTGCTTGCATTCTAACAACTTGTCAAGTCCCAAAAACCATTTGCCACAACTCAATCCTATTTAACACATTCACCCATGCCTCCTGTATGTCCAAGCCCCTTGCACACAAAACCTTTACCCCCTCCCTCCACCCTTACCTAGGACGACCCCTACCCCACCTTCTATCCACTACAGAATTATATACCTTCCATGTCATCCAAATTTATTCCATCCTCTCTAAGTAACCAAACCACCTCAACAACCCCTCCTCAGTCTTCTGGATAATACTTTTAGTAACTTCACACCTCCTAATCTCCAAACTAAGAAGTCTCTGCACAACATTTACACCACACGTTGCTTTTAGACATGACATCTCCACTGCCTCCAGCCTAATTCTCGCTGCAACATTCACAGCCCATGCTTTACACCCTGCAAGTGTGTTGATACCACTATACAGTGGAAACCCGAGTTTCGGCCACGCCGAGTATCGGCCGCTTTGAGTTTCGGTCGCTTTTCTCGGCCTAATTTTGTCCCGACTTTTGACCGTTGCCCCGAGTTTTGGCCGGCGTACCAGACCTGTCCGCCTGCCCCCGCTTGCGCGCCTCCCCGCCAGTCTAGCTTTGTTTACCCTTGAGTGAACATTACCCTTCGCGCTCATCCAAACATTTCACAATAAATTCATTGTGTTTAGTGCTTGTTTATAGATTGTAACTGAAATAAGCCACCATGGGCCCAAATCAACTTCATAGTGGCAGCCCTTTGGTAAAGAATGAGAAACATGATAGAATTGAAAAAAGAAATTGTAGCAAAGTATCAAAGTGGAGGAGGAAGAGAGAGGGGAGAATGTGCATTCTTCAGTGATTCTACGATATGTACGATACTAAAGCAGCACGAGTCGATAAAGGCTATAGCGCCAGCCAGCGATAAAGTGTAGCATTAACAGTGTAGCAAGTAAGTTAAGTGATTAAGCGATAGATAAAGGACAGCACAAAACTGACACCTCCAATGTTGATGGAGTTATATTGGGCAACCGACAACACTGCCGTCTCTGCTGACGCCATCACCACCATGTAAGGCTTATCTTTCAGTAGCCCTTATACACCAAACAACAAACACAGCAATACTCGTCGGTTAGGGAGAGAGACATATGACATACTTTATTCATTCTAGAGTATATATCATATTTCTATGCTATTAATATTGCTTATTATGTCATATTAGATGAATTGTGATAGATAAATAAGCCGTAGAGTTGATATTAGTGTCATATTGAAGGGCTATCTTGTCCTGCCTCCAAACAAACTCTCCTGCCTCTCTCATATGCCAACAAGAGTCTTCAATAAAGGTAAAACTGATTTAAATGTTCATTTAACCATTAAAATTAGTGCTTCATATTTATTTCTCATTGTTTTCTGGATGTAAAACTATAGCATTTATTCTTTAAAAAATGATTTTTTGTGAATATTTTTGGGTGGACCGGATTAATTGGATTTACATTATTTCTTATGGGAAATATTGCTTCGACTTTCAGCCGTTTAGAGTTTAGACCTAGCTCCTGGAACAGATTATGACCGAAACTTGGGGTTCCACTGTACTTTAGTTTCATACATTCCCCTCTTTGCCTCCATCGATAACGTTCTTTGCCTCCACAAATACCTCGATGCATCACTCACCTTTTTCCCTTCATCAGTTCTATGGTTTACCTCGTCTTTCATATATGTACCCATCCGCCGACACGTCCACTCCCAAATATCCGAACATATTCACTTCCTCTGTATGCCTTCCCTCCAGTCTGATATCCAATTTATCCTTACCTAACTTGTTTGATACCCTCATCACCTTACTCTTATTCATGTTCACTTTCAACAAGTAGAATTAAAATATTTAAAAATGTATTGTGGGAGGCAGGGCAGCTATCTATTGTCACACCATTGAGCCACACCTGTAGTTTCCACTGTTTTGTTTGATCAAATAAATGTCATGTCATACTATTCAAGTAACAATTATGTACAGGGAATACAGAGGATGGTCATTAGAGAGAAGAAGCATGGGAGGAAACTGTAACCAGACACCACATGGACATGCAGTAACCTCATGTTGAAAGAGGATATTTGACACACGTCCTCTAGCATATTATAGTCAACTTAATTATTTTTTCTAAACACCAGCCATCACGCACTGAAGTAGGGCAACCCTAAAAAAATGAAGCATACTCACTGTCATTCATTCAACTGCTGTTCTGCCAAAAGCATGGTGACATCACAGATCAGATGACCTGAAATGGAGCATCCTCACCCATCCTTTAGTAAAGTGCAGGCACTGTCCTTCCACCTCCAGAACTTTAAGTCCAGCTAACTGGTTTCCTTGAATGCCTTCATAAATGTTACCTTGTTCACACCAACACCATCTCTCAAGTCATAAAAACCACTCGACTTCACTCAATCCAATTTAACACATGCACGTATGCACCCATGCAAGCACATGCTCAAACACACACACACACACAACAAGCCTGTTAGATGCTCAAGCCCTTAACACACAAAACCTCCTTGACCCCCTTCCTCCAACCTTTATTTTCCGAAACAAAACAGAATTTGTGTAATGTCATAAACTTTTCTAATTAAAATTTAAATTCTATATTTTTTAACACAATAGCCATCTACCACTAAGGTAGGACCCAAAGAAGAAAACAAATGGCAATCAATTAATAAACTTACCTGTGTCGATGTCTCTCCTCGACATAATCCACATTGCCATAGAGCTGCCGCAGCTTTGACTCGTGGGTTTTGAACAGGGTTTGTCTTTTTCCTAATCGCATGGTGCCTCCAAGCTGCCCAGGATTGTGTTCAGGCATCTCAATAATTACATGGCGAGTACCTTCTGGACATATCTCATGACTGTTAGCATCCGTCCATCCCAACACATTCCTGAATTATATTTTTTTCAGTTAATTAATCTAAGTATATTATAACTGTGATGATGATTATTATTAGTGTTAATATGCTGTAATTAAATGGAAGTACTTAACCCACAGAGGTCATACCGCACCTGTCGAATGGAGAGTAATCAGGTTTGATCTGAAGGAGAAAATTGATTAAATTCCTTGCATACAATTTCAGCCATTCACCAGCATCAAGGCATTCCTCATTAAGGAATTGAAACCTAATGAAATGACACATTACTCATTTTTATTAAATGACTATGTAGTATACAAGATTTTTTTCTTCTTCAACAAACTGGCCGTATGCCCCTGAGGCAGTGTCGTAAAAAGAAAAACAAGTTTTTCTTTTTAAATTTAGTGATTTATACAGGAGAAGGGATTACTAGCCCTTGCTCCCGGCATTTTAGTTGCCTCTTACGACATGCATGGCTTACAGAGGAAAAATTCTGTTCCACTTCCCCATGGAGATACAAGATATATTAAGTAAAAATATCTCTCAATCTTGATTTATTTGCTTCCTTTCACAACTTCCCATTCTCAAACAAGCAACTGAAAGCTCCTTTGACTGTTAGAAGATTCTGAAATTTTGAAAATCCTGCAATACATGTGTATAACTTTGTTCAGTCCTTCAGCCATAATAAGCGGAGGGACTGAAAACTTCAAATTGCTCAGTCTACTCTCCCTGGTGTTAAATTCATCAGTACTTCAATGTAGAAGCCTGATGCACAGATACAACTTTCCAGCAATAAAGACACCCAAATGCTGCAAGTGTAGTGTAAAGCAAACTGTAGTGTAAAGCACCCTTCTGGCAAGACAGTGATGGAGTGAATGATGATGAAAGTTTTTCTTTTTCGGGCCACCCTGCCTTGGTGGGAATCGGCCGATGTGTTAATAAAAAAAAAAAAAAAAAGTGCTGCACTTAACATATTCATCAAGGAGGAGGAATGAAATCTCATGACTAAGTGAAGAAGTAGGAGAATGAAGCTGGTTAAACAAGAAGAAAGGCAAGTGGAAAGGCATCAAAGATGGATGATATTAAGGCAAATGATGAAGGGTTATAGATACCGTAATAATGGTTTTGCGAAACGTCTTATCTTTGATGTACCTCTACAGCATTTCAACATTTTCCTACTCCTGCAGTCCTACCCTAGACTAGGTTTGCTTAGTGCTTTCCTGATCAACTAGGCTATTGCTACAGCAGGCTCGCCAGCCCACATATCCATCACAGCCTGGCTAATCTGGCACTTAGCAGAGGTACATGTAGAAAGATTAGAGAGATATTGGCTGATAATTAATGAGTAATTCAAGAGAGGATAGGCAGAAGTGTAAACAACGTCTGAGGCAGGGATAGGAGGAGGTTGTGAAAGAGGTAATGACAACATCTATCAGATGTCAAGTGTTTGATTTAGTATACTAGTATGTTAGATCTTCAAGATTTGATATGCTGTTAGTGTGATTATGGTAGTCTCCCTGAAAAGGCTTTAAGGAAACCTAATTAATGGACTTTTGATTAGGGACAACATTAGTCTGTGATTTTTGTGCCCTTCTAGAATGTCAGCTTAAAAAAATTATGAAAATAGTCCACCACTTTGGAGCCTTGTTGGACTGGAGGCACAGCCAGTGGCCCCCCATGGCCCTCCAGAATTTCAACTACTGATGCCAATAACAAAATACCCCCAACAAACACAGAATATGACCTCGTTTATATTTACTAATATACAGGGCCTTAAGCAAACCACCAACAACAAAATATCTTTCATCAGTGGACTTCTAAAGGAGTCAAATGCGATGTTTGCAGCCTTCAAAGAGACCCACACAAAAGATCACTTTGACAACAAAATATGTATAACTGGGTATTACCTTTTTAGATGTGACAGAAAAAAACAGGCAACAGGGAGGGTTGGCTTGTATGTCAAAGAGTCGCTCATCTGCACGGAGATGCTGAACACCACAAATGATGTAGTTGAAGTTCTAACAATAAAGATCGAGAGCCAAAACCTAGTCGTCATGGTTGTATATAAGTCACCAGATGCAACCTCCCAACAGTTCAAGGAACAGCTACTGAAAATTGATTACTGTCTGGAAAGCCTTCTATCCCCATCCCCAGACATCTTACTGCTTGGTGATTTCAACAAAAGGCATATGGAAGAATGTAGCAAATAATGTTATAGCAGAAACAATCTCTGGAGGAAGCGCAGATGAAAAGTCGTACACACACGAGCTGCTAAATCTCTGCAATAAACACCCTAAGTCAGCAGACAGTAGAGCCAACAAGACTGGAAAACACACTTGACCTAATTTTCACAAATAATGAGGAACTGGTAAGAAACAACAATATCAAAAACGACTAATTCAGATCATAATCTAATCGAAGTACTGACTTACATGCACAGGGGTTCTGATCAGCGAAATATACACAGCTATGAAAGAGTCCCCACCAAATACAACTTCAACAACAAGAACATCAACTGGGATCAGGTGAACCATGTCTTAAATGAAACATGTTGGGAAGATATCTTAAATAACATGGCTCTAAATCAGTGCCTTGAAAGGATCAACTTCCTGGCAGCTGAAGTATGTTCAAGGCATATTCCTCTAAGAAAGAAGATAAGATGTAAACTGGAGACTCAAGAACGTTAGATTATCTAATACACAGAAGGAAGCACTGACCAGGGAAGTGGAAAGTGTGAAGCTTAAGTTAAAGGACTCGTACTGGATCCAGGAGGAGCTACAGACAATTAGTGAAAACGAAAGTCAAAATATTTTTTTCATATGCAAAAAAAAACTAGTATTGGGGCCTTGCTCAGACAAGATGGGACTTACACATATAACAACAAAGAAATGAGTGAGATATTGAAATTTCAATACGACTCTGTGTTTAGCAAGCCACTAATCAGTTTAAAGATTGACAATCCAAATGATTTTTTCATGAATGAGCCTCAAAACTGTCAATGTATGCCATATTTCTGACATTGCCCTAACTCCGATAGACTTTGAGAAAGCCATTGACAACATGCCCATGCACTCAGCCCCAGACTCGTGGAACTGTGTGTTCATTAAGAACTGCAAGAAACCCCTTTTGCATGCCCTAAGTATACTATGGAGGAGCTTAGACATGGGTGTAATTCCACAGCCACAAAGACAACGGATATAGCCCCACTCCATAAAGGTGGCAGCAAAGCATTAGCTAAGAACTACAGACCAATAGCTCTAATGTCCCACATCATAAAAATCTTTGAAAGAGTACTAAGAAGCATGGTTGCAAACCACTTGGATTCCCAAAAACAGAACAATCCAGGGCAACATGGGTTCAGAGCAGGTTACTCATGCCTCTCACTGTACTGGATTAAAATGATATGGTCTTGGATGTACTGGAAGAAAAAAAGAATGCAGATGAAACATACACAGACTTTGCAAAAGCCTTTGACAAGTGCGATCATGGTGTAATAGTACACAAAATGCATGCTAAAGGGATAACTTGGAAAGTGGGGAGATGGATCTTTAACTTTCTAACCAATCGAATGCAAAATGTAGTGGTAAACAGACTTAAATCAGAGGCTGCCATAGTGAAAAGCTCTGTTCCACAAGGCACAGTACTCGCCCCCATCCTGTTCCTCGTCCTTCTATCAGACATAGACAGAGATGTAATCCATAGCACCATGTCATCCTTTGCAGACGATACTAGGATCTGCATGAGACTGTCATCCATTGATGACACTGTTACCTCCAAAAGATATAAACCAAGTTTTCCAATGGGCAACGGAAAACAATATGATGATCAATGAAGACGCATTCCAACTACTCTGTTATGGAAAACTGCAGGAGATAATTTGAATTGAGTATACTACAAACTCTAATCATACAATAGAGCGAAAAAGTAATGTGAGGGATCTGGAAGTGGTAATGTCTGAGGATCTCACTTTCAAAGATCACAACATTGCCACAATCACAGCTGCAAAGAAAATGATAGGATGGATAATGAGAATGTTCAAAACAAGAGATGCCAAGCCAATGATGATCCTTTTTAAATCACTTGTTCTCTCTAGGCTGTAATACCGCAGTACATTAACATCTTCATTCAAAGCAGGTGAAATTGAAGATCTAGAGAATGTACAGAGAACCTTAACTGCACTTATAAGTTCCATCAAACACCTTAACTACTGGAAACGCTTGGAAGCACTTGATTTATACTCATTGGAATGCAGGCGAGAGAGATATATCATAATCTACACTTTGAAAATCCTAAAAGGAATGGTCCCTAATCTGCAAACAGAAATCACTTCCTATGAAAGCAAAAGACTGGGCAGGCAGTGCAAAATGCCCACAATGAAAAGTAGAGGTGCCATTGGTACACTAAGAGAAAACACAATAAGTGTCCGGGGCCCAAGACTGTTCAACAACCTCCCACCAGGCATAAGGAAATTACTAATAGACCCTGGCTGCCTTCAAGATGGAGCTGGACAGATACTTAAAGTCGGTGCCGGATCAGCCGAGCTGTGGTTCGTATTTTGGACTATGTGTGGCCAGCAGTAAAAGCCTGGTTGATCAGGCTCTGATCCACCGGGAGGCCTGGTCATGGACCGGGCCGCAGGGTAGTTGATTCCCGGAATACCCTCCAGGCAAACTTCAGGATACAACAGGACCACAATTTACAGTGTTAATGCATTATCAACAATTCATCTTGAATCAATTGTTCAATACAAGTGGGTCCTGCTTTACAGCACTTCGCTTTACAGCATTTCGCTAATGCAGTGGTTTTCAATTATACCCCTTCATCATTTATTCAGGACTACTTACAATAAATATATTCACCACTCTGTAGAAGCTAAGATTGGGGGAAAAGTGCTGTCATGGATCGAGTCATGGCTCACCAATAGGAAGCAGAGAGTGTGCATAAATGGGGTTAAATCCGAATGGGGACTTGTAACAACTAGTGTTCCACAGGGATCAGTCTTAGGCCCGTTGTTATTTATAATATATATCAATGACCTTGACCTTTAAGGTAAGTAATGTGTAAACTGTAGATGCATTTTTTTAGGCCTAGCTCTATTGTTCACTCAATAATTGATAGTGTAAACATGTTATCAGGATTTCATATACAGTGGACCCTTAAAAATCGTCTCCCTTGAAGATTGGCGAATTTGAAAAATCGTCCACTTTTTTCGGCAAAATATTGACTTGAAATTCGTCCGTTGGCTGAAAAATCGGCGGTCGTCTGAAACGCGTCCACATGGCCTCCCAGCCGCCTGGGCACATAAACACCACATTGAGCATCAGTGTGCCATTGTTTACCAGCGAGTGACCGCCACCCACGCATTCATACCATACATTTTGTCATTATTCCATTCGTTTTAGTGCTTGCAACTGCTAAATAAGCCACCATGGGCCCAAAGAAAGCTCCTAGTGCCAGCTCTTTGCTAAAGAAGGCGAGAAACAAATCAGCCAGGGTACTTCCCCACACCAGGCAGGGTACTCCCCCACACCAGGCAGGGTACTCCCCCACACCAGGCAGGGTACTCCCCCAGGCAGGGTACTCCCCCAGGCAGGGTACTCCCCCAGGCAGGGTACTCCCCCAGGCAGGGTACTCCCCCAGGCAGGGTACTCCCCCAGGCAGGGTACTCCCCCAGGCAGGGTACTCCCCCAGGCAGGGTACTCCCCCAGGCAGGGTACTCCCCAGGCAGGGTACTCCCCAGGCAGGGTACTCCCCAGGCATCAGGAGTACTCCCCCAGGCAGGGTACTCCCCCAGGCAGGGTACTCCCCAGGCAGGGTACTCCCCCAGGCAGGGTACTCCCCCAGGCAGGGTACTCCCCCACACAAATCAGGCAGGGTACTCCCCCACACAAATCAGGCAGGGTACTCCCCCACACAAATCAGGCAGGGTACTCCCCCACACAAATCAGCCAGGGTACTCCCCCACACAAATCAGCCAGGGTACTCCCCACACAAATCAGCCAGGGTACTCCCCCACACAAATCAGCCAGGGTACTCCCCCACACAAATCAGCCAGGGTACTCCCCCACACAAATCAGCCAGGGTACTCCCCCACACAAATCAGCCAGGGTACTCCCCCACACAAATCAGGCAGGGTACTTCCCCACACAAATCAGGCAGGGTACTTCCCCACACAAATCAGCCAGGGTACTTCCCCACACAAATCAGCCAGGGTACTTCCCCACACCAAGCTCAAACAAACGTCTTATTTTAGGTTAACTGTTTTATTTTAGGTTAATATAGACATTTTCATTACTCTATGATATTTTCTTCAAAATTATATAAGAAACATGTTACATATCATATAGCATATAAACATTGATACGTTTATATGCTATCGAGTGGTGAGTTGGGTGGAGAGTAAACATTAAACATAACGTTTTCTCTGATGCAGCGTTAGACAAAACTGTAAATCTGGCGTCTGGTGCAGCAACCGCCCATCATACGCGTTTGTTTACAATTCTCGGCATGAATTATTCATTACTTCTCCCTTTGTTTATGATAGCATCTAAAGGTAGTTGTTAGAAACAATTAAACTCAGTGAACATGGTAAGAATATGGCTGTGTAGTGT
Organism: Cherax destructor; assembly: GCA_009830355.1. Taxonomy (NCBI): domain Eukaryota; kingdom Metazoa; phylum Arthropoda; class Malacostraca; order Decapoda; family Parastacidae; genus Cherax; species Cherax destructor. The sequence goes on along the minus strand of WNWK01007188.1, from coordinate 34,295 downwards.
AATATGGCTGTATAGTGTAATAATATGGCTGTGTAGTGTAATAATATGGCTGTGTAGTGTAATAATATGGCTGTGTAGTGTAATAATATGGCTGTGTATTGTAATATGGCTGTGTAGTGAAGCCCCGGGTGGGGGCTACATATGTGTTCCTACGTCTACAGGCTACCTACACTGAATTCCTACAAATAAATACTAAACACCTCTCTCCGTACATTAAGACTAACAAATATTTTAAAGTAAGTAATAAATGTACTGTGGCAGTAAAAGACAAAGAAGGGAAGTAACCCCGGAAAAAAACTTGGTACTTGAAGTCTATGGAAGGGAATTCCTATTCCAAACAATAGTAACTCTTAAATCCTCCATTGGAAGCCATTGACACATGAGGGACCTGCTCTCTGAGACACGGACCTGCTCTCTCTCACTCGTCATTGGGACCCTTCATGAGAATATTTTAGACTTTCCCTGCGATCCCCGTTGGGGAGGGGAACACTGCTTATTCACCCAATGGCTTCCTCAAACCGTGTGAAGATCAAACCATTGCATGGTTCATCTAATGATGAATCTAATGATTCATCTAAGCTAGCACTGGCAGCTGCCGTCAGCGGCAGTCTGCATGTTAAATTCACTGCTATACTGACACTCCAAGAGGCCTTCATTGTCGTCTGTATTGATGACTCTGAGGCTGAGAAACTACTTACCAACGATGCTACCACCATGCTACAAGACCGAGGATTCCAAGTTTGGACTTTCCCAGCTCTGAAGGCCAAGAGGACTGTGTTCCTCAAACACCTTGACTCACTTATTACCGATCAAGATACTGATGAAATCAAGTCATCAATCCAACACCAGAACCCTTGGGCAAAGGTGGAATTTGTTCATAAAATACCTAATGCTTCCTCCATGCTGAAGGTGACCTTCAGTGACGTCACCATGGCAGACAAAGCTCTCACTGACGGACTTGCTATCCACTATTTCTACATCAACCCAGCATTTATCGAAGCAGAAAGATACGAGTACATCCCACAGTGTTACAACTGCTACTCATACTCCCACACCACCAAAGACTGTCCCACCAAGGACAAGAAATTCTGTGCTACATGTGGCAAAGAAGGACATGACTTCAAATCCTGCACCACCACCACCTCACTCAAGTGTTTAAACTGCAAGACTGATCACCATACCCTTGCTGCCAAGTGTCCTACTAGACGAGATATCTTCAAGAAACAACTTGACCAGCAAACAAAACCTACTGCTCAAGCAACAACATATGCTGCCATTACTAAGCTACAAGCAGACACCACTAAGATTCTCCAGGCCACCCAGGCTACCTCCACCAACCCGGTACCTCCACCACCACTGCCCCCGGGCGACTCCACCAAGATTCTCTACTGCATTATGTACGCCCATGTACACAACGTGGCTGCACCTGGATCATTTAATAACACCCTCAATGAACTGTTCAAACTCAATAACATGCCCAACTTCACATTCCCAGCATCTCCACCATGGTCTGACATAAAGTCCACTTCAAACATTGTCAACGTCGAGAATGTTCTACCACCACCACCATCAACTCCTGCCACTGTGACTGAACCTCCATCACCTCCCACCACTGTGTCGGACCAATCAGAAGCTGCCCAGCCATCACCAGACCCCACCGTGGAGAGACTCCAGTCAGCCTCTCCCAACAATTCCACTACCACCAAAACAACTGCTCCACCCACCACCAATCCAACTTCTCAGTACAGGCAATACGACAATGTCAAATTCTATACCACAAAACAATTCAGCACACTAATGTCATTTACAGACCTTGCTCAGCGTCTCGAAGATGGGACAGCCAAATTCACCCGCCTAAACAAATCAACAGCTACCTTAACTGAGATAGTCTACCACCTTCGCAACACAGCTAAAACAGACCACACGGGTGTTTTCAGAGTAACTCGACTCTCCAGAACAAAATTCAACGATCTCTGCACCTGTTCTACTGAATAAACTCCACTGACTTGTCTAAGTTCCCAGCACTTTGCTATTCAGCTAAAGCTGGGGTGTGGCTCCAATCGACCTTAATACAGCTGCCTTCTGTGCCTCTCCCACCGCCGCCTGCCAGCCTCCTGCAGTCCAACTACATCCGTCTCATCAGCAGCTACAACTCGCCCCAGCATCACACACACCTATGAACAACGCCGGCAGTTTATCTGCACATGTCGCCCAAGTGGACGTGCCACTCACCTGTATATTCCCACCTCCTACCCTTCCCCAACCTTTTCCCAAATTTCTATCCTTACCCATCCTCCTTCCTTCCCCATCTTACCGACGCTCAGGTCAAATCAAGCTCAAAGCTTAAATCCTCTACCCTCCTCCTGTCTTCTACTCATCAACATCAAGTGTCAAGTTATTACTGTTTTATACTTCATGTCTCATTGTTTTCTGTGTAGATAAATGTACATTTTATGTAAAAAAAAAATATTTTTTAAATACTTTTGGATGTCTGGAACGGATTAATTTGATTTACATTATTTCTTATGGGGAAAATGGTTTTGAAAGTCGTCCATTTTGAAAATAGGCGGACTCTCAGGAACGGATTATGGACGATTTTCAAGGGCCCACTGTACAGCCTCACCTCAATTACAGACAGAGTTCCTTTCCTAAGACCATGTCGTAAACGAGGTCGTGCTAATCGAGGAATCACCCCTTACTGATACAGTGGAACCCCGAGTTTTGGCCGCCCTGAGTATCGGCGGCTTCGAGTTTAGATCGCTTTTTTTCAGCTAAATTTTGTCCCGAGTTTCGCACTGTCCCCCATGTTTCAGCCCATGTACCAGACCTGTTCAGCTGTCCATGCAGGCATCTTGAGTCAGTCTGGCCTTGTTTATCCTTGAGTGAACATTACCCTATGCGCTCATCCAAACATTTCACAATATAATTCATTGTGTTTTGTGCTTGTCGTTTGAGTGCGACTGCTACATAATTAACCATGGGCCCAAAGAAACTTCCTAGTGGCAGCCCTTTGGTAAAGTGAGAAACACGATACTAAAGCAAGGACAGCACAAAACTAACTCTCTCCAATATTGTTGGAGGTATATAGAGCTAATGATAACACTGCCACCTCTTGCTGCCCTTCACCACCACTATGTAAGGCTTATGCTCTCAGTGCCTTATACACCCAACAACACCACCACTCGTGACATATGCAATGACATTTTATTCATTATAGAGTACAGTGGTCCCCCGCCTAACGAGCACCACGGAAATCGTACAATTATGTAAGTATAATATTGTAAGTGCTTGTGGAAGTGTATTTTTGGGGGTCTGAAATAGACTAACCTACGTGACATTATTTCTTAAGGAAGTAAATTTGTTCGGTAATGGCACTGAGCAGGCTTCTGCAATGAATTTTTCGTTAACGGGGTTCCACTGTATAATTATACAATATGTATTTTATAGTGTTGTGAAGTGTCATGGGAATCAAGTCACTGACACACTGCTTCTTCTCCCTCTGCTGTAGCTCCGCCACTTTGTAATGATGCCAAATGTTGAATTAAATATGTATACATTAGAAAAAAAATGAAACTCCAACTTCATAACTTTATTTTAATTTGCATAACTCATATATTACAGAAAACAATAAAAAAGTAAAATACACATACGAGTTAAGCTTACAGAAAAATACATTAAATTCACCATCTAACATTGTTACGAAGTGGGGGGAGCTATTGTAAGGAGGAGAGGCTAGCAGTAAGTCAGCGTCTGGCAAGTCGTCATAGGTGGTGGATGTTAGCCTTAGCGCTAATAAAATGTTGTGTAATTACACTAATATTAGTAATAAAGGTTATCTATCTATTACATTTATTCCAAATTGATATCGGAAACATTATAAATACATTAGAACTGTAATAAAGATGCTGAAATGAATAATATATGCCATATATATGAGGGGTAAGAGAGCAGGCAGACCGCCACCATATGAGATGTTTACATCAGAGTAAACATGCCTAAATCACTCTTGTCGTAAGAACAAATGCAAAAATAGCATTTATTGTTTTTAGAATAATAATAATTTATAATAATTGAGCTGGAGCACTTTAAATGTTATCAGTATTTGGTAGCTGACATTTAGAGCACTCCACAGAAATTACAGTGGTCCTCGGTTTTCGTGCATCTCAAACTCGAAGATTTATGTAAGTGTATTTTCGTAAGTGCTGTTGCAAGTGTATTTTGGGGGTCTGAAATAGACTATCCTACGTGACATTATTTCTTAAGGAAGTAAATTCGTTCAGTAATGGCACTTGAGCAGCATTCTGGAACGAATTTTCAGTGAAAACCGAGGGACCACTGTATTATTATTATTATTTCCCTACAATATATTGTAAGGAAATAATAATATTAATAATAATAATAATAATAATTAATAATAATTGATGTGAGTGCTCTAAATGTCAGCTACCAAATACTGATGACATTTAAAGTGTTCCAGATCAATTATTATTAATTATTATTATTCTAAAAATAATAAATGCTATTTTTGCATTTGTTCTTATAACAAGAGTGATTTAGGCATGTTTACCCTGATGTAAACATCTTTTATGGTGGCGGTCTGCCTGCTTCTTACCCCACTCATATAATATGGCATATATTATTCATTTCAGCATCTTTATTACAGTTCTAGGGTATTTATCATGTTTCTGATATCAATTTGGAATAAATATAATAGATAGATAACCTTTATTTAGTACATTCATTACTTACTGCTTCCTTAACCTATTGAACCATGAACAATCATAAAACGCTTGAAAACATAGTAAAATATTGTACTATATAGTACTACATACATGTTATACTGTAGTTTAATAAGAAATAATGAACGAAGAAAACACTCGGTGAGTGAGTGTTGGGCGGGCTGGCTGCCGGGTCGTAAGGAAGGTAGTAGGGACGCTCGGGTGGCGGGAAACTTAAATATGATTTGGTGGGTGGGAATTTGGCGGCTGGGAATTTGGCGGCCGGGAATTGCGAATGTGTGAAGCCCGTGAAAGTGGAAAACGTGAATGTTGAGGGATACCTGTAGTATTTCTGTAATATATCTTCCATTTTATCAAATGAGACCAAGAAAACGAGACTACAACCATAAATACCATACGAAAATACACCGCAAAGTCACTGTTTTAAACCAAATAAAATGGTCAGAGTTTTTTTCTCATCATGCACTACGTGCTGCAGGTTTTTTTATACTGCGCACACTGACCCTCAGACCCATTCTCTCAAATGTAGGCCTACCAGCTTTCTCCCACAAGATTGGAACTCACTAGAATTTTGGCGTGGTATTACAGGACCAACACTGGCTTGCAAGCCGTAATATTACGGGATCAACAGTGAAAAGGTTAAATTGCATATGCATATATCAACTCAAAGACAACAGATTTAATTTTCCATGGCACTTAGGTATCACTACCACTCTTAGCACTCTCCAGTCATGATTAATGGCCGTTTTCCAGGGAAAATTCTCAAATAAATACAGTGTACACATGGAGGCAAAGTAACGTTACATCTAGTCACCGTAAATGATCCTATGCTAGTGTTAATAGTTCCCATTGTCAAAGTGCAAGTCACTTCTTTATAAGAAATTAACTGGGTGTAAAATGTCAATGTCATAAATACGAAACCTCAAAAGTCAAGGTATAACTGCATTTCTTTTATAACACACTGGCTGTCTCCCACTGGGGGGGGTGACAGAAAAGAAGAAACACTTTGATCATCATTCACTCTCACTGTCTTGCCAGAGGCAGCCAATATTACATCTCAGATGCCCTCCAAACTGTAAAATATTCCCATCCTTCTTGAAGTGCATACACAGTATGTTCCACCACCAGGACTCGAGTCGAACTAACCGGTGTTCCTGAATTCCTTCACAAATGTTACCTTACACTCCAAAAGCTCTTCAAGTCCCAAAAAACATTTGCTTCCACTCACTCATGCCTGCTGTATTAACCCTTTCAAGGTTTCGGCCGTACTAGTACGGCTTACGCACCAGGGTTTTTGACGTACTAGTACGCCTAAATTCTAGCGCCCTCAAATCAAGCGGAAACAGGCTGTTAGGCCTAGATGTGAGAGAATGGGTCTGTGCGGTCAGTGTGCGTAGTATAAAAAAAATCCTGCACACCACAGTGCGTAATGAGGAAAAAAAAACTCCGAACGTGTTTTTGGTTTAAAACAGCGACTTTGCAGTCTATTTTTGCATGGTATTTACGGTTGTATTCTCGTTTTCTTGGTCTCATTTGATAGAATGGAAGATATATTACAGAAATACAGATTTGTTTCACAATGACAAGTACCTTGAAACTGAGCTCAAAGTAGCGAAAATGTTCGATTTTTGCCGATGTTCAAGAGTAAACAAATCACGCCATGCATCCAATACACATCAACTGGCGAGTCTAATATTCTTGCACAAGTACGCTGATATTATTTATACCGTTTTTACTATGATGCAATAGTATACATAACAAAATCTTCTATTTTTGTGAGAATAAAAATTCAAAATGGAAAGCATAAGTAATGTAAGAGGAGCCTGAGACGTGACTAATGAACAGACAAAATGTTATTTTAGTGCCAGGAATGTCTGTCTCGTTTATTCTGGAGTCTATTTTGAAATTGGCATCTTTTGAAATTTGTGTGAAATTGGCCAAATTGCCAATTTCTAACCACTTCATTGGGTAGTTCAAATCGGTAAATTGGCAGTTTCTTGTACTCAATTGATAGAACAAATGGAATTCTAGAGAAATAGCTAAAATTTTGGTAGACTGAAAGTGGGTGAAATCGCCGATGCGAAACATTGTCGATACTGCTAACTTTGTGAGAGCATAATTCCGTTAGTTTTCATCAAATTTCATACTTTTGGTGTCATTATGATCGGAAAAGAATTCTCTATCATTTCATAAGAAAAGATAAAAAAAAAAATCCGAAAAATTTGCAACCCTGAGAACGAGTTTGGGAGAGGGCCTATCGACCTTGAAAGGGTTAAAATAATAGTTAAAACAATATCTTATATATAACCTACAATTTCATTAGTTTTTGAGTCTTTTCAATCATTCACATTCTTAGATTATGAACATATTAATTATACAGTGGTACTCCGTGATTCGTAATGCTCCTAACTCGAACATTTATGTGAGTATTATTGTAAGTGCTTTTGTAAGTGTATTTTTGGGGGTCTGAAACAGAATAATCTAATTTACATTATTCCTTATGGGAACAAATTGTTCGGTAATGGCACTCGAACAGCCTTCTGGAACGAATAAAGTACAGTGGTCCCTCGATTTTCGGTGATTCCGACTATCAGTGATTTCGAGTTTCGAGAGCTTTTTTCGGTCAATTTTTCCCTCGTCTATCGGTCATTCCCTTGACTATCGGTCCGTACCAGACCTGTCCGTGCTTGCATACCTTGTCGCACAGGATGCCAGTCTAGCGTTGTTTACCATTGAGAGAACATTACCCAGCGCTCTTTCAAACATTTCATAATAAATTTATTGTGTTTATTGCTGGTTTACTGATTGTCACTGTGAAATAAGTCACCATGGGTCCAAAGAAGCTTCACAAGTCGATAAAGGCTATAGCACCAGCCAGTGATAAAGTGTAGCATTAACAGTGTAGCAATGGAAATAAGTCACTCTGTCTGACTTTTTTGGGTTATCCTAGGTTTTCTACACATATGCTGCTATGTATGATAATCTATGTATAACTGGATTTGTGTATACATGAATAAACTTACTTAAGCGATTAATCGATAGAAAATGACGACACAAAACTTAACTCCTACAGTGTTGTTTGAGGAATATAGGGACACTGACAAGAGCGCCGCCCTCTGCCACCATCTCCTCCAAGGTAAGTGTAAGTGTTTCTTATTTATTTAAGTGTGAATATTTCTTATTTATAAATTAAAGAGTAAATATTTCTTATTTATAAATTATGCACATTGCTTGTGTGAATAGTGGTGGTGGCTTTCTGCTGCCGCCGACCACCACCTCGGCTTATGGTCAGTGGCCCTTATACCCAACAAAAAACACACTACCACCAGTCCTTACATTCGTAATGACATGTTTTATTCATTCTAGAGTTTATATCATGTTTCTATGTTATTAATATTGTTTATTATATCATATTAGATGAATTGTGCTAGATAAATAAGCCATAGAGTTGATATTATTGTCATATTGAAGGACTATCTTGTCCTGCCTCCAAACAAACTCTCCCGACTCTCTCATACGCCAACAAGAGTCTTCAATAAAGGTAAAACTTATTTAACTGTTCATTTGTCCATTATAATTAGTGCTTTATATTTATTTCTCATTGTTTTCTGTATGTAAAACTATAGTATTTATTCTTTAAAAAAATAATTTTTTTGTGAATATTTTTGGGTGGAAACGGTTAATTGTATTTACATTATTTCTTATGGGAAATAATGTTTCGACTTTCAGTAATGCGAGTTAAGGTCTAGCTCCTGGAACGGATTATGACCGAAAGTTGAGGGACCACTGTACAAAACTCGGGGAACCACTGTATTCCTAACATACTAATAAAAATCCACTATCAAGAGTGTTACCTAGCAAACTCGATGACAGCAGCTTGCAGACCAAGACAAACTCCAAGGAAAGGTTTCTTGGTTGTTCTTGCCCATTTACAGACTGCCACCTTTCCTTCCACTCTCGCTGACCAAAGCCTCCTGGTACGATGATGCCACTGAAAGAACAACATCGTTGGGGTATTTCCAATAACAAACTAAATATTTTACAAGAATTTACAGTTAAATAAAATTCTTGAAGGCATTATAGATGCCTATAATTAAATCACAAATTTTACCTCAGAATATCTGCAATTAATAAATAAAGTTACATTCTCTTAACATTATATCCAAATGCCTGTAGCTTTTGTAGTACAGTAGAATATATTAAAAGACATATTTTTAATATTTGTCCCTTACACAAATATAACAAATTTAGAAAAGGGTCATTCCATGTCCAGTGGCCTAATTTCGAAAATTGTCCCACCTGACTATCTTCAATTTCAATAAAATTTTACATGAAGGTTGGCATGTATATCAAACTAACTTTGTAAAATTTTTAGTTCATTTTGCAATAATAATAATGCTACTCTTAGGTAGTAGGTTGGTAAACAGCAACCGCCCAGGGAGGTACTACCGCCCTGCCGAGTGAGTGTCAAACGAAAGCCTGTAATTGTTTTACATGATGGTAGGATTGTTGGTGTCTTTTTTCTGTCTCATAAACATGCAAGATTTCAGGCATGTCTTGTTACTTCTACTTACACTTATGTCACATTACACATTCATGTACAAGCATATATATACACACCCCTCTGGGTTTTCTTCTATTTTCTTACTAGTTCTTGTTCTTATTTCCTCTTATCTCCATGGGGAAGTGGAACAGAATTCTTCCTCCGTAAGCCATGCGTGTCGTAAGAGTCGACTAACATGCCGGGAGCAAGGGGCTAGTAACCCCTTCTCCTGTATACATTACTAAAGTTAAAAAGAAAAACTTTTGTTTTTCTCTTTGGGCCACCCCGCCTTGGTGGGAAGCGGCCGATTTGTTGAAAGAAGAAAGAATAATGCTACTGCTGTGGCAGATCTTGAAGAGTAAACGTTGTGTAAGTAGACATGCCTATACAATTTTGGAGATGATTTCAAAAATTCACAGCGCTAAAACTAACAATGCTTACATTTTTTTTACAAAACAAAGCCAAAGTAGGCAGGAAAAAACAAAAATCATTTGCATAAAATTGAACCTTGAATTCAGCTGCCTTTATCTCTAAAGACAAACATGATTTTAGTATGACATTGTAGCCAGCTACCCAAGTGGACATAGTCATAGTCCTAAAACATCAGACTCCAAACGTTTTTAGTTACTGTGCTATTGGTACCTAAAAATGCCCTCACAGACCTCACAGTGAATTTAGGCCATTTTTGAAGACTAATAACAAAAAAAGCAAAACTAATTTTCTTAAAAAACCTTCATTAGAAAGAGCAGATTCTAAACTACAAGATATCTGTTTTCTGGATAGGAAATTTACCCTTGAAAGGAGAAAAGAGGCCTAAAAAATAAGGTGATGTTTGGCTTGTGCAACGTTATAATGAAAACCAGGCATTTTTCAGTTGCTGTCGTCATAGAGCAACGACTGCTAGAACCTTGTGTTTAGGTGTCATACAATTTTCGGTGTCGATTTCAGGAATTATCTGAATTTATTTTTATTTTATTAACACATTGGCCATTTCCACCAAGGAGGTGTGGCCGAAAAGAAAAACTTTCACTATCATTCACTTCATCACTGTCTTGCCAGAGGCACGTTACACTACAATGATAAAACTGCAACATTAACACCCCTCCTTCAGAGTGCAGGCACTGTACTTCCCATATCCAGGACTCAAGTCTGGCCTGCCATGTGGAGAAAATTCTCCAAAGGAGGGGTATGCGCCTTACTACCCTTGGTAGGGCCCTCACCCTTTCCACCCTTAGGAAAGGGTCAGAGGAGCGCGTCTGGCTGCATAAACAATTTAATTCAAGCCAGATGTACTGTCAACAGTGTGTCAAGAATTGTGCTGACCACAGCTCCACGAGGCACCTCGTGGCACCACATGGCTGCACGAGGCTGCAAAAAGCAGCACGAGCGGTCAGATTGAATTTGGCCACCGCAGAACGGGTCATACGACTCTAGGTGTCATGCGGGCGGGCGACGTAAATCAACATAGACAATCTCGTTCGCGTCCGTTATATCATTTAATCTCCACTAACGTCGGGAAATAAGATAAGAACTCTGTTCCAGCGCGTTTAGTGTATAACATCAACATTGCAGTATATTCAGAAGTGTGCGCATTCAGACTGCAAAAGGAGAAACGTAGAGACAATCGCAAGTGAACTCCATCGAAACAAGACGGTGATTCTTCAGCGGCATTCTACAATCAAGACAGCATTTCCGCCGTATATGGTGGAGCCAACACCATCGCTCAAAGTTACACGAGCAAGGTAAGAATTGGATGATCTGGTTAAAACAGGGAACTGCGCAGTTCTTGTATTCAAGAACATTCAATTTTTACCCACGACGGCGGTTATGCGTGGACTTTTTAGTCCAAAACAGTGAGTAAAACGCCTTTCAGTCCATCTAAGACTGAAATATGGACATACGCTCCTTTGGGGCAATAATTATGTACTCATATGTGATATTTTTTCCATACAGCCCTGTGGAGAGTGTGGCAATATATGGATCCCCTGAGAAGGTGTTGGTGGCGGCTGCGACATCTTGGATTCATCAATAAGCTAAGTACTATTAGCGTAACATACAGTCCACGTTATCGTTGGTACCCATCCTCCAAATGTTGGTCCTTACGAACCGGATGTTTGTTCATTACGAACCGGAAGTTTTGGTCCTTACGAATCGAAAGTTGATCGTATTCGAACCAGGAGAGTGGCCACATGGTGGTCCAGAGACTTATACTACAGTGTATAAATGTCTACGATCCAAGGTCCTTCGAGAAAAGCTGTAAAACTATTGTTTTTACAAATGAAACCAGAACATATGGGTCCCTACTCTCAATCAAAGAGTATGGGAAGCTCTCGCGAGGCATAGAAAACGCGAGCCGGCAAGCGCTCACCCGACACCCAGGAAGAAAACGGTAGTCGGGTCACCCAAGGTTGGGGGACAGTACTTCTGGGGGGCCACTCCCCCACTACCCCACTCACCCACGCGGAGCAACACTTCATTCTGCTTAAGTCAGCAGAGAAGCAGATTGACTGGCGTACAGCTGGTCTGTGAATGTGTATAGTATAAACAGTTTATATATACACAGTGTTTATAATGTTTATAGACACAAATTAAGAGAAGAAACTGTGTATTATGTTTGTCTCTTATATATAATATAGGAAGTGATATTAAGTTTAAACTTTCATATTAATTAACATTGTAACAGTGACATATGTATGTATATAAACATTGAATATATATGTGTAATGTGTATACAGTGAAATATTTTCATGTGTGAAGTGACGTCAGTGAGACTCAGTTTAGCTGAGACAGCAATTCAGGACATAAACAAACCTTCGTGTTGTTTCGTCCATATGTACTCTGCACCTCAAGGCCACTGACCTTGAAAGACACGGTTAGTGGGTCAGTAGTGTGCTGACACAGTCAAAACAAACTCAGCTGGAGTTTTTAAACACTCTAAGTGTGCTGTTAGTCATTATACTAGCAAAATGTCGTCATTAACCACAAAATTCAGCACGTTACAGACGAAAATTACTCAATTGGAGCAATTAATTTCAGTCTGTATAGGTTTAACCCAAGACACAAATATAGACTATGATCAGTTGGAAATTAAATCTCAATTATTTAATAAACGTCTGGAAATCATTAATTCAGGCTATGAGAATTATGAAAGGGAATTCCTAGATTCCAACCCGACAGAGGAAGAAATTAAAAGTGTCTTGGATGCCTTTAGTGGACAACAATTAAGGTGGACAGGAATACAGGCTATCTGCCGCAAAACTTTGTCACAGAGACCTACAGCCAGTGGTCAGCAGACACCTGTCTCCACACCTGTCCACACACCTGCGACACCTGTCACACCTGGTGTTAGTTTACCAACTCTTCCTAAATTGGCTATGCCTATTTTTGAAGGTAATGATTATGAAGAGTTCATTAGTGGGTTTAATTCTTTAGTGAATTCACGTACTGACATAGATGAGATAGCTAAGTTCAATTATCTCAGATATCTCGTGAAAGGTGAACCCTATGAACTGATTAAATCATTTCCGGTGGTCAAAGGCAATTATGCTCTAGCCTTACGTGTCTTAGCAGATAATTATCTTGATGCTGACAAAGCCAGAGTTAGACATGCAGTCTTAATATCAAGCTTGAAACCACCCAAACATTGTCTTTCAGACTTACAGTCATTTAGGATCACATTAGACAATAGTCTCAGAACTCTAGGAGTTAAATATGATCTAAGGCAATGTGATTGGTTTATCAGTGGTATTATACAAGATAAACTGTCACACAAACCATTGAACGTTTAAATATTATGTTCAATAAACGCTATTTCACTTGTGAAGAAATTAGAAGGGTTTACAAACAATAGTCTCATGCTGCAAGCAACGAGACAAGATGAGAAATCCACTAATCCTGTTGTGGATAATAAACCTTCAACTCAGTACAAAAAGAGTGTACCTCTCCCACTAAACCACAAATGGGAAATCCCATGTAGGCACTTATCAAGCTGTGAACACAACAGACAGTAAACAGACTGTCACACATAAACGTACTCCAAAATGTGTACTTTGTGATGGAACACATTAGGGCACAGTATTGCATTCAATACACAACAATGGAGGCACGGAAACAACGTGCTCAACAGCTGAAAAGGTGCATTAAGTGTTTAGTGAACACAAGGGAGGTAAATGCTCACTGAAGAAGTGTTTTAAATGCAAGGAATGCATCATACAGCATTATGCCCAAGCACTTATGCTGAACAACCGATTTCCACAGAGTCAGGAAGTCAACAAACAGCAGCATTAAATGTGAGAGATAAGTCTAATCGACTGCTTCCCAATAGCTCGAGTAGAGTTATCACATAAATTCACAAAACCAATGTGCTAACATTATTTGATCAAGGATCACAAAGGTCTTTATAAGACGAACAGTGTTGCAAAAACTGAATAAGCAACCCCATGCCAAAATACAGTTAGAAATAGCTGATTTTCCAAAGTTCTGTAGCAGAAATATGACCTAGCCAGATTCACTGTTGGTCTAGGAAACAGGAAAAGACAGTAGAAGCTGTGGTAGTCGATGATTTGCCTAAGTCGGTGCAGATCCGGGAATAAGAGATACAGTTGCAGCACTGAAGGCGGCCAAGGTCAAGTTAGCCTGTCCTGATATACAGACGGACACAATTAGTCCAATTGATTTAATCATTGGAAGTGATTACTATCACTGTTTTGTGGAAAATATAGTAAGTAAACATGATGTTCACTTGCTGAAAACAGCTGGAGGCCATATGATATGTGGTCCAATTCCCTCTCAAAGCGGGAAAGAAGCTGAAATTGATTCAGTAGAAAATGTACTAGTTACAAGAATAACTACTGATCATGTACCACAGCAAAAATTATCATTACTGGAAGAAATGAATGAACCAGTTGATAAGTTGTGGATTTAGATGCGATAGGTATAGATGTAAATAAACCAAGCCCACAGGAGTCTGAGACTTATAACCAATATTTGGACACTGTCAAATATGAAGATGGACAGTATTGGGTTAGGTTACCATGGAAATTAAATCCACCACATCTACCTAGCAATTATCGCATGGCTTTCGGACAAATGAAAGCACAAATACATGAGCTCAGGAAGAATCCAGAGCTGCTGACTGTCTATGATAATATCATACAAGAACAGTTAGACAATAAATTCATTGAGGAAATAGTCGAAGATAAGTTGAAGACAGATGCTCATTATCTACCGCACCACGGAGTCAGGAAAAATTCTGAAACCACTCCACTACGTGTTGTATACAATTGCAGCGCACGTGCAAATAAAGATGTAGCAAGCCTTAATGACTGTCTGATGACCGGACCCTCACTAACTGAGAAGCTTGGAGACGTGCTTATGAAATTTCGCACAAATCTATATGCCTACACTGCTGATATTTCCAAAGTTTTCTTAAGAGTAGGACTACAAGAAATAGAGATTATACTCGGTTCTTGTGGCCAGAAAATCCACATGATCCTCAAAGTCCTGTGAAAACTTATCGTTTCAAGTCAGTATTATTTGGTGCAACATCCTCTCCATTCTTACTAGAAGCTACTCTTAATACACATTTGAAGAAATCTGAAAGTCCCTTCAAAGAAATCTTAAAGAAAAGTTTCTATGTGGACAATCTTCAAGGTACTGTGAATAAAGAGGAGGATTTGAAATCCTTATACAGAGAAGCTAACAAGGAGATGAAAGAAGCAAATATGCCTCTAAGGATGTGGAATACTAATTCAAATAAATTAAGGAACTTATCAAGAAGATTTCCCTGAAGCTGAAATTCCTGAATGCAACAACATGCTTGGACTTAATTGGAATACACAGGAAGACACTTTGAGTCTCAAAAGGATAAACAATAAATCAACAGTACACTTACTAAACGTAGTTTACTGTCAGAGGTATCACAATGTTTTGATCCTCTAGGACTCGTCTCACCAATTACCATAAAGGTAAAATGCTTGTTCAAGAAGCATGGAAGCTCAAAATAGGTTGGGATGAGAATTTGCCTCAAGAAATGAGTCAAGAATGGGATGAAATGTCCAAGGAGTTTAAACAACTTCATCAAATTAAATTTCCCAGACAAATAGGTCAAGAGAAACAAGTACACATTACATGTGTTCTGTGATGCGTCAACCAGAGGTTATGGCGCTGTAGCTTACATGAGTAACGCTGAAGGAAGTACTTTAATTACTTCAAAGGCCAGGGTTGCACCCTTGAAGGTCAGAACAGTACCACAATTGGAACTGACAGCACTTTATGTAGGTACAAAATTAGCTGTCTATCTCAACAAAGTACTTGATCATCTCACTATTGAAAAAACTGTGATCTGGAGTGACAATGAAGCAGTTCTCCAGTGGTTAAGAAATAATAAGAGTAAGTTGGTCTATGTACAGAATAGAGTAGCAGAAATAAGAGAGATGCAGAGAGACTATGTCTTTCTCCACGTCTCTACGCAAGAGAACCCAGCTGACATGTTGTCACGTGGTGTCCCACTCAAGAACTTTGTGGATAATAAATTATGGCTCCACGGACCTAACTGGCTCTCTAATGAAAATAACTGGCCACAGCAAAAAGCTTACATTATGCCAGAAGAAACAGTCTGTTTGAACACAGCAGAAATAATCTGTTTAAATACTGCAGACACAAAAGAAATAGTCATTGATGGATCTAAATACTCATCTTTGGGTAAACTCTTAAGAGGTACAGCTCTTGTCTTTAAATTCATTAAAGGGATAAAACCTAATTATGAATTACTAGAACCCATTAAATACTGGATAAAGTTAATACAGAAAGATGTTTTCTCTACAGAGTATAGATTTCTGGAAACTCAGGATAAATCTCCAAAGAAACCTGATATGATTAATTCTTTAGGACTTTATCTCGACTCAGAAAAAAATATAAGATGTCGAGGAAGAATTCATAATTCTTCACTACCTAAAGAAACAATACATCCAGTATTGATCCCCAAGAATCATTGGCTAACAAGACTGATTATTCAGAATGCCCACAGTAACGTGTTACATGGTGGTGTAGCTGACACTCTTTGTCATATACGTCAATCCTACTGGATACCTCAAGGTCGACAAAGTGTGAAGAAACAAATAAGAGACTGTATTACTTGTCGTCATTATGATATGCGAGTATGTCAGTATCCAGGTCCACCTCCATACCCTTCTGAAAGAGTATGTCATGTCACTCCATTTGAAGTGACAGGTGTAGATTACACTGGACCAATAATTTTAACTAAAACAGTTGACAAAGTACCTATAAAGGTGTACATCTGTTTGTTCACCTGTGCTACAACTAGAGCAGTACATCTAGAAGTAGCCACTGATATGTCTGCTGAAACCTTTATCAAATTATTTAGAAGGTTTGCAGCCAGAAGGGCATGTCCCAGGCTGATGATATCAGACAATGCAGCAAATTTTGTTGCTGGTGCTGCTTACATAAACAAGATTTTTGAGCAGCCTGAAGTACAACAGATGCTGAATCAACGCAATTGTCGTTGGAGATTCATTCCTCCTAAATCCCCATGGCACGCGGTTTTTCGAAAGAATGATAGGCATTGTGAAACGTTGTTTAAGGAAGACTTTCATCGTCAGAGAATCGACTTAGAAGAATTTCGTGCAGTCGTAACTGAAATAGAAAATAGAGTCAACAACAGACCTTTAACGTATGTTACCGATGATCTGGACAATTTAGAAGTGTTAAGTCCATCTCATTTACTACATGGCAGCAGGCTCGAACCTGTTCCTCCCATGAATGATAAAGAAATCATAGAGGATCCTACTTATTTCGAACCTGAACAACTCAGACGTAAATTCAAACACCTTAATAAAGTGATTGAACACTGGGAGAAAATTTGGCAGAAGACTATCTCACCTCCTTGAGAGAACACTTCTATGGAGCTGGTGTTCCAGAAAATTATAAGTCCTTAAGACCTGGTGACATAGTGATTATTAACAATGATGGTCCGAGGTCCCATTGGCCTCTTGGAAAAAATTGTGACCATATATCCTGATACTAATGGAATCATCAGGACAGTTGATGTTTTGAGAAAAGGTGTAGTGAATAAGCGGACCATAGATAAATTAGTGCCGTTAGAATTACACAGTGTTGAAAAAAAAAATAAAATTAGTGATTCTCCAGAAACCACACAGACTGAAGCTGTTCAGAAAGACAAGCAGCAGTGATGGCGAGTGAGAAAATCAAATTAATGTTAAGTGATGAGTAGTTCACTTTAAGTGAATTTCTCGCTGCCCCCCCAGTGTGGAGAAAATTCTCCAAAGGAGGGGGGTATGCGCCCTTACTACCCTTGGTAAGGGCCCTCACCCTTTCCACCCTTAGGAAAGGGTCAGAGGAGGCGCGTCTGGCTGCATAAACAATTTAATTCAAGCCAGATGTACTGTCAACAGTGTGTCAAGAATTGTGCTGACCACAGCTCCACGAGGCACCTCGTGGCACCACATGGCTGCAAAAAGCAGCACGAGCGGTCAGATTGAATTTGGCCACCGCAAGAACGGATCATACGACTCTAGGTGTCATGCGGCGCGAGGCGACGTAAATCAACATAGACAATACTCGTTCGCGTCCGTTATATCATTTAATCTCCACTAACGTCGGGAAATAAGATAAGAACTCTGTTCCAGCGCGTTTAGTGTATAACATCAACATTGCAGTATATTCAGAAGTGTGCGCAGCTTCAGACTGCAAAAGGAGAAACGTAGAGACAATCGCAAGTGAACTCCATCGAAACAAGACGGTGATTCTTCAGCGGCATTCTACAATCAAGACAGCATTTCCGCCGTATATGGTGGAGCCAACACCATCGCTCAAAGTTACACGAGCAAGGTAAGAATTGGATGATCTGGTTAAAACAGGAACTGCGCAGTTCTTGTATTCAAGAACATTCAATTTTTTCCCACGACGAGCGGTTATGCGTGGACTTTTAGTCCAAAACAGTGAGTAAACGCCTTTCAGTCCATCTAAGACTGAAATATGGACATACGCTCCTTTGGGGCAATAATTATGTACTCATATGTGATATTTTTTCCATACAGCCCTGTGGAGAGTGTGGCAATATATGGATCCCCTGAGAAGGTGTTGGTGGCGGCTGCGACATCTTGGATTCATCAATAAGCTAAGTACTATTAGCGTAACATACAGTCCACGTTATCGTTGAGGTCCCATCCTCCACATGCCAGTTTCCTGAACCCCTTCATAAATATTACCCTGCTCACACTCCAACAGCATGTCAAGCCATAAAACCATTTGCCTCCATTCGCTCCTATCTAACACGCTCACGCATGCTTGCTGGAAGTCCAAGCCCCTAGACACAAAACCTCCTTTACCCTCTCCTTCCAACCTTTCCTAGGCTGACCTCTACCCAGCTTTCCCCCCACTACAGATTTATACACTCTCGAAGTCATTTTATTTTGTTCCATCCTCTCTACATGTTCGAACCACCTCAGCCCTCTGGATAATAGTTTGGTAATCCCTCACCTCTTCCTAATTTCCAAACTATGAATTCTCTGCATTATATTCACACCACACATTGCCCTCAGACATGACATTTCCACTGCCTCCAGCATTTTTCCCTGTTGCAACATTCACCACCCATGTTCGCACCCATATAAGAGCGTTGGTATAACTATTCTCTCATACAACACCCTCTTTGCTTCCATGGATAAAGTTCTTTGTCTCCACAGACTCCTCAGCACACCACTCACCTTTTTTCCTCGTCAATTCTATGGTTAACCTCATCTTTCATAGAGCAATTTGCTGAGACGTCCACTCCTAAATACAGTGGACCCCTGAAATCGGCTGGTCTGATTATTGGCCGGCTCGATTATCGATGCTTTTGGCCCAATTTTTGCCCGATTATCGGCAGTTTCCTGATTATCGGCCCGCGTCCCAGACCTGTCCCCTGCCCGCTGCGCACTTTGCCGCGCAGGCGTCGTGAGCCAGTCTCGCTTTGTTTACCCTTGAGTGAACAATACCCAGCATGCTCATTCAAGCATTTCACAATAATTTTATTGTTGTTAGTGCTTGTCACTGTGAAATATAAGTCACCATGGGTCCAAAGAAGCTTCCTAGTGGCACCCTGTGGCTAACAAAGTGAGGAACACCATCGAACTGAAGGAGATATTTTTCTACTAGAGAGCTGAGGAGGGGTTGTTGAGTGGTTTGGACATGTAGAGAGAATGGAACGAGACAGAGTGACTTCGAGGTGTATAAATCTGTAGTGGAGGGAAGGCGGGGTAGGGTCGGCCTAGGAAAGGTTGGAGGGAGGGTAAAGGAAGTTTTGTGTGCGAGGGCTTGGATTTCCAGCAAGCATGTGTGAGCGTATTTGATAGGAGTGAATGGAGGCATATGGTTTTTAATACTTGACGTGCTGTTGGAGTGTGAGCAAAGTAACATTTATGAAGGGATTCAGGGAAACCGGCAGGCCGGACTTGAGTTCTGGAGATGGGAAGTACAGTGCCGGCACTCTGAAGGAGGGTAAATGTTGCAGTTTTATAACTGTAGTGTAAAGCACCCTTCTGGCAAGACAGTGATGGAGTGAATGATGATGAAAGTTTTTCTTTTTCGGGCCACCCTGCCTTGGTGGGAATCGGCCGATGTGTTAATAAAAAAAAAATAAAAAAAAGAGAGTGGCGTACGTGTGGGTGAGCTTGCCAGGATGTACGGAAAAAACAAATCTACTATCACCTCTATCCTGGCAAAGAGAAAAGAACTCAAGGACGCTGATGTTGCAAAAGGTGTTAACATGTTTGCCAAAAATAGATCAAAAACAGTGGATGAGTTTGAGAAGTTGTTGGCGGTGTGGATCAACGAAAACAGATAGCGGGTGGTAGTGTTTCTATGGCTATAATTTGTGAAAAGGCAAGGCAGTTGCACACAGATCTTGTCAAGACAATGCCTGGAACCAGTGCTGATGCGAGTGATTTTAAAGCCAGCAAAGGCTGGTTTGACAGATTTAGAAACGTAGTGGCATACACAGTGTTGTGAGGCATGGTGAGGAAGCCAGTTTAGACAAGCGTGCTGCTGAAAAATTTGTGAGTGAATTTAAGGGGTTCATAGACAATGAAAAATTTGAACCCCAACAAGTGTTTAATTGTGATGAAACAGGCCTCTTTTGGAAGAAAATGCCAAGAGGACCTACATTACTCAGGAGGAAAGGCACTGCCAGGACACAAAGCCTATGAAAGACAGGCTAACTCTCATGTTGTGCAGTAATGCTAGTGGGGATTTTAAAGTGAAGCCTTTACTGGTGTATCACTCTGAAAATCCCAGTGTGTTCAAGAAACACAATGTGAACAAGAATAATCTGTGTGTGTTTTGGAAGGGTAACACCAAGGCATGGGTCATGAAGGCAATTTTCGTGGAATGGCTCACTGGAGTGTTTGGCCCCAGTGTGAAGAAATACCTCCTGGAAAAGAAATTGCCACTCAAGTGCCTCTTGCTACTGGACAATGCTCCTGCTCATCCTCACAACTTGAAAGACTATTTGTCTGAGAACTTCAGTTTTATAAAAGTGAAGTTCTTGCCTCCTAACACCACTCCTCTCATCATGCCCATGGACCAGCAGGTCATTTCTAACTTCAAGAAACTGTACACCAAAGCAGTGTTTCAGAAGTGCTTTGAAGTGACCTTTGACACTGAGTTGACCTAAGAGTTCTGGAAAGATCACTTCAGTATCCTCCATTGCATAGGCCTTATAGATAAGGCTTGGGAACTCTGCTTGGAGACCACTGTGGCCGGATTGTTTTGAAAAGGGATTTTGAAGGATTTGAGGCTGAGGCTGACCCTGACCCTGACGACCCTGTGCCTGTTGTGGAAGATATTGTGACATTGGGGAACAGCCTGGGGTTGGAGGTGAGTGGTGAGGATGTGGAAGAGTAGACCTAACCACTGAAGAGCTGAAAGAGCTTCATCGGGAACAGCATTAGACAACAGTAGAGGAAAATTTATTCACAGGAGGATGGACAGGGTGAGGTAACTTCTTCAGAGATTAAGGAAATTTGTTTTAAGTGGAATGATGTTCAGACATTTGTTGAAAAACACCACCCTGAGCAAGCTGAAACAAGCCATATCTGCAACATGTTCAGTGACAGAACCTTGCTCCACTTCAGGAAAATGTTAAAGAGGTGCCAGAAACAGAGCACTTTTGACAGTTATTTTTCTAGACAGGGGTCTAGTGACTCTCAAGCTTGTCCTAGTGGGATTAAAAGACAAAAGGTAAGTAACCCCAGAGAGGGACTTGTTACCTGAAGTCTTTATGGAGAGTTCCCCTTCCAAACAATGAGTGTTCCCTCCCCCGTCCTCCCCATCTTCCAGATGCTAGCAAGCCTCTTCAATAAGGTAAGTAAATGTTATTTATTATTGTTATTTATTATTTATGTATTTATTACTATTTTGTGTTAATAATGTTGGTTTGTGTATGTAAAACTATAGTTAATCTTTACAAAATTAATTTTTGTGAATATTTTTTGGGGGTCTGGAATGGATTAATTATATTTACATTATTTCTTATGGGAAATAAAGGTTCAGAAATTGGCCAGTTCGATTTTAGGCCTAGCTCCTGGAACGGATTAGGACCGATTTCGGGGGTCCACTGTATCTGAATACATTCACCTCTTCCATACTCTTTCCTTCCAATCTGATACCAATCTTTGTTACCTAATTTCTTTTGTTACCCTCCACCTTACTCTTTCCTATATTCACTTTTAATTTTCTTCTTTTACATACCCTACCAAACTCATCTACCAACCTCTGCAACTTCTCTTCAGAATCTCCCAAAAGCACAGTGTCATCAGCAAAGAGCAACTGTGAAGACTCCACTTTGTGTTAGATTCTTTATCTTTTAACCCTTTCACTATTGGTGTCATATTAGTACGGCTTACAAGCCAGTGTTGGTGCTGTATTAATATGCCAAAATTCTAGCGGCTTCAAATTTAGCGGGAGAAAGCTGGTAGACCTACATGTGAGAGAATGAGTCTCTGTGGTCAGTGTGTGCAGTGAAAAAAAAATCCTGCAGCACGCAGTGCTATAATGAAAAAAACCTGACCGTGTTTTGGGTTTAAAACACTGACTTTGAGGTGTATTTTCGTATGGTATTTATGGCTGTATTTTCGTTTTCTTGGTCTCATTTGATAGAATGGAAGATATATTACAGAAATAGAGATGATTTTGATTGGTTTCACGAAGAAAAGTACCTTGAAATTGAGCTCAAAGTAACAGAAATGTTCGATTTTGTCGATGTTCAAGTAAACAAATGTCGTCCAATTCGTGTCTGACGGGCCAGTCTAATACGCAGTCACGAATGGGTTGACATTATTTATACAATTACAGTGGTACCCCAAGTTTCGAACGCCTCCCAACTCGACCTATTATGTAAGTTTATTATTGTAAGTGCTTTTGTAAGTGTATTTTTGGGGGTCTGAAATGGACTAATCTAATTACATTATTCCTTATGGAAATAAATTCATTCGGTAACAGCACTTGAACAGCATTCTGGAACAAAAAAAGTTTGAAACTCGGGGTACCACTGTATTACAATAATGCAGTAGTCTGAATAACAGTAAATTTTTTTGTGTGAATAAAAATTCAAAATGGAAAGCAAGAGTAATTTAAGAGGGGCCTGGAGCGTGACTAATGAACAGACAAAATGTTATTTTAGTGCCAGTAATGTCTGCATTGTTTATTCTGGACCCTATTTTGAAATTGCTTCTTTTGAAATTTGTGTGAAATTGGGTAAATTACCAATTTCTCACCGCTTTACTGGAGTAGTTGAAATCGGTAAATGGGCAGTTTCTTGTACTCAATAGATAGAACAAATGAGTTCTAGCGAAATACAGTAGAACGTCATTTAGCACGAGATTATGTTGCACGTTACGGGTATTGCACGATTTAAGATTTGCGACACATTATCATCTTTACGACGTAAAGATGATATTACGTTCGGCAGAGGGGAAAAAATTTTGAGCGCGCGGTCGCCCACGTGGGTTAAACCACTGAGTCAGTGGGGTCCTACTAAGGGTGGCTATGAGCCACATCAAGTGTTTAATGCTGAAGAGACAAGTGTTTTCTGGAAGAAAATGCCAACTGGAACTTATATCAGTCAGCAAGAGAAAAGTGCACCAGGCTTCAAGACAGCAAGGATCACTTCACCTTGCTCCTTTTCGGTAATGCATCAGGTGATTTCAAGTGTAAGCCTATGGTTATTTACTGCCTAAGAATCCTCATGCTTTGAGGAAAAGGGAATTTGTTTTCCTTCCTGCAAACTGTAAGTTTATTCAGATACAGGGGCCAGGAGCTAAGTCTCGACCCCTGCAACCACAATTAGGTGAGTACAGTTACATACATTATCATACATAGCAGCATATGTGTAGAGAACCTAGGATAACCCAAAAAAGTCAATGGAAATACTAAGTCACTCTGACTTTTTGGGTTATCTAGGTTCTCTACACATATTGCTATATATGATAATCTTTAACTGTATCTGTGTATACCTGAATAAACTTACTTACAGTTTGGGAAGGAATAACAAATAACCATTCCCACAAGCAGACGCCTTGTTGTGGTTCAGCAGACACCACCCGCCTTCCCCAGCCACCCGGACCCCACCATCCCAGCATTCGTACGTATTTCATATGGCTACAAGCCAGCTGTTTGTGAAGAATAAGAGAGTGAATTGTGTTTTTATCTTGAATTAACGAAGAAAACAAAGATATTAGACAAGACATAACCCGTGGCCGTAATGAAGTGTTACTTTGTACACATAAAAGATGTAAACATGAGTTTGTGTGACTGACTTGACTGACTGACTTACTTGCGACTGACTGACTTACTTGACGACTGACGCTTACTTGACGACTGCTGACTTACTTGACGGCTGACTGACTTACTTGGCGACTGACTGGCGCTTGCGACTGACTGAATGGCTTGACTGAATGGCTTGATTGAATGGCTTGACTGACTTACTGAATGGCTTGACTGACTTACTTACTTACTGAATGACTTGACTGACTTACTTACTGATGACTTGACGGACTTACTTACTGAATGCTTGACTGACTGACTGTACTTACTGAATGACTTGACTGACTGACTGACTGTACTTACTGAATGAGCTGACTGACTTACTGAATGACTTGACTGACTTACTGAATGGCTTGACTGACTTACTGAATGGCTTGACTGACTTACTGAATGGCTTGACTGACTTACTGAATGGCTTGACTGACTTACTGAATGGCTTGACTGACTTACTGAATGGCTTGACTGACTTACTGAATGGCTTGACTGACTTACTGAATGGCGACGACTTACTGAATGGCTTGACTGACTTACTGAATGGCTTGACTTACTGATGGCTGACTGACTTAAAGTTAGACACTCAGGTTCAACCATGACTTCAGTTCCAGAACCTCTACTATCCACCTCAACCCATTAGGGCCACAGCATAACTCTCCACTCTCTTCACAATTATCCACAAACACCAGCAGCCACAATTTAAGGTAAATACTATTATTTGTGTTACATTTGTAGTCTTAAGCAGTAAAAACAACATAATACATCACGATAATGAACTACAATTACATATTCACTTTTATTTTTGTAAGATCTGTTGGTCTAAAAAACTTGTTTCTCTTTTGGGGACTCCCAGGAACGTAACCTATTTTTCCCATAAGTTCTTTTAATTATTTAACAGAAATTATCTAACACGACTTTTTCAGGAACGTAACTATCGTGCTAAATGACGGTCTACGGTAGCTATGGGTTTGGCCGACTGGAACCATAGAATTGGCCAAAAATAGGGCTCAAAGTGGGCAAAATCGCTGATGCGTATATATCGCTGACCGCTAACTTCGCAGGAGCATAATTCTGTAAGTTTTCCATCAAATTTCAAACTTTTGGTGTCATTACCATCGGGAAAAGATTCTCTATTATTTCGTAAGAATTTTTTGTTTTTGTTTTTAATTCTTCAACACTAAGAGCAAGTTTGTGAGCAGGGGTCTCGACAGTGAAAGGGTTAATTAAAGAGCCTTAAACTGATCAACTGCAGATAAGCAATATTAATATTTTGTCACAAAGCAGCAAGGTCAAAATCTGCCATCATGGTTGTCACAACACTTTTTTTACAATTTTAAGCTTAATTTGCAAAATAAATATTGGTCCCTATCAATTCAGATAATTTCTGAAATCAGCAACGAAAACTGTACAAGGACACCTAAACATGAGGTTCTAGCAGTTATTGCTCTATGACAACAGCAACTGAAAAATGTCTGGTTTTCTTTTGTGAGGGAAAAGTCCATAGATAGGAGTAATGAAAGTGTGAATGTCTGTATGGTGATAGTTGTGGTAGTCTGTTCGTTAAGGTAGGGTGAGTGTCTAGCTCCGCTATTCCCCCTCTTTCCACCCGGTGAGAGGTGAAGTGTGAGCTCCAGCCACAGGAATTGTCACTTGACTGGCCACTCCCAACATCACTAAGTCTTCACAGCTGCTTCTGTCTATTTTATGTTAAGAGCTTCACTCGTGATTTTGAAAACTTAATTCTGCTCTGCCCTGCCTTGTTTTATTGTAAAGTAATTTGTTTCAGTCTCACCATTTCTTTTAAAGGCCTTATGCCTACTATGAGAGTGATTATAAGAGTGGCGAGTAATTATATCTTGATCATTTTTTCAGCCGTATGTACCACTTTGGGTCATCTGGCACAACGCCGAGGGTGTTAGAAGGAGCATCTGCATTACTGCTGAGAGACGACATTTTATAACCTTCAACTGTGGTTCCACTAGAACCAAAACCACTTCACATTATTCACAAGTGGACGACAACCGAGTCCTTTGGTATCAGTTTTAAACGAGGATTTGGAAACATCTGACAACTGAGTGACGGTGGAAACCTCCATCGATCCAACAACAACAGAAGCAAGGAGTTAAGAAAACAAGGACAATTCAGAGCTTGTGTCAAGAACATCGACACGTTCATATACCAACAAACATCTGCATATATTAGCTGCTTTGAATTCAATTATTATTTATTTCATTTTTCATTTTGATCTTTCAGATAGGATTTTGATATTCATGTTTAAGTATTTATTATTTTCATAACTTTCTAGTTAAATAAAGTGCTTATTTTCATTGTTATTATTGTCTTTTTCTATTCTTATAATTTTCCTAAGGAGTTACTACAACCTTCACATCTTTACAATGTTGCACAAGCCAAAAATCACCTTATTTTAAGGCCTATTTTCTCCTTCATGGGTAAAACACCTATCAAAAAAAAATAGATATCTTGTAATTTAGAATCTGCTCTTTCTAATGAAGGTTTTTAGGAAAATTGGTTGTGCTGCTTTTTGTTATTTTTCTTCAAAAATGGCCAAAAATTCACTGAGGTGTGTGAGGGCATTTTAGTACATTAGCACAGGAACTAAAAATGTTTGGAGTCTGATATTTTAGGACTGTGACTATGTTCACTTGGGTAGCTGGCTACAATAATGTCATACTAAAATAATGTTTTCCTGTAGATATATAGGCAGCTGAATTCAAGATTCAATTATATGTGACTTTTTTTTTTTTTTTTTTCCTATTTTGGCTTCACACTGTTAAAAAAGTAAAAGAACGTAAGTTTTAGGACTGTGATTTTTTTAAATCAGCTCCAAGAGTTGTATAGGCATGTTTACTTACCCAACTTTTACACTTCTAGAGTTGCCATAGCAATAACCTGAACATGTTTGATTGTGTGCTACAGGTTGGTGAAATTTTCACCTGCCTCCACTCTGAGAGCCATAATATTATTACTATTGCATACCATGAACTAAAACTTTCCCAAAGCTAGCATGACATGTATGCCAACCTTCATGTAAAATTTTATCAAAATTGGAGATGGTCAGGTGGAGACCCCCTGGTTCATTTGACCTGGAATGACCCAAAAATAGAATACAAGGAATATTTGTAGAGACAATCAATGTAATACCAGGGAATTTTTTTTAATTTATAATAATTCATCAAGAAAATGTCACGAGCAAAAATATCTAGCCCTGCCTCATGTGCTTCTGGAACAAACCACAATAAACCCCCACACACAAAGTGAAAATTATACAGTATGACAAGCCTATTCTGAAACACTATTAATTCATAGTAAAGTAAAATAGTGAAAACCAGAGGCAAGGTCAAGAAGGGAAAGATAAGGAGACTGCAGAGATTATGCCATGTCATGCCAACCATGATCTGATAATGTAAATCTGGGAGAAACAAACATCTTCAGAGATAAAGGCTAATCTTAAAGAGTCAAGGAGGGAAAGAATTTTGAAAGAGCCAGCTTATCTGAAGACCATATATCCCTAACTCTTGAAGATGAACCACTGGCCTCCACGTGGCAAGGTCTGGTAACTCAACAGATAACTCTGAGGCTGACAATAATAATAATAATAATTTTAAATGTTATCCATGGAGGCAACGAAAGAAATGTACGAGAGTATAGTGGTACCAACACTCTTATATAGGTGTGAAGCATGGGTTGTAAATGCTGCAATAAGGAGGCTAGAGGCAAGGGAGATGTCATGTTTAAGGGCTATGTGTGATGTAAATATTATGCAGAGTATTTGTAGTGTGGAAAATAGAAGGTGTGGAGTTAATAAAAGTATTAGTCAGAGGGCTGAAGAGGGGTTGTTGAGGTGGTTTAGTCATTTAAAGAGGATAGGACAAAGTAGAATGACTTGGAGAGCATATAAATCTGTAGTGGAAGGAAGGCGGGGTAGGGGTCATCCACGAAAAGGTTGAAGGGAGGGGAGTAAAAGAGGTTTTGTGTGAGGGGCTTAAACATACAGCAGGCATTTGTGAGAGTGTTAGACAAGAGTGAATGGAGATGAATGGTTTCTGGGACCTGACGAGCTGTTGGAGTATGAGCAGGGTAATACTTTGTGAAGGGATTCAGGGAAACCAGTTAGCCGGACTTGAGTCCTGGAGATAGGAAGTACAATGCCTGCATTTTAAAGGAGAGGTTTGGGATATTGGCTGTTTAGAGTGACATCTAAACTGTCGTATCCGAGTGCCTCTGCAAAGACAGTGATTATGTATGAATGATGGTGAAAGTGTTGAATGACGAAAGTTTTTTCCTTTCTTTTTGTGTAACCCTGCCTCAGTGGGAAACAGCCGACATATAAAAAAAAAAAAAAAATATCCCTAACATGGATGAAAAAAATTCTTGGTGTTAGCATTTCTTTTATGTTCTTTAAAACATCAAATGTTATACAGTCATCCCTCCATTTTCGTGCATAATCCGTTCCTGAGGGATGCACTAAAACTGAAACACACGAAAACTGAAACCATTTTCCCCATAAGAAATAATGTAAATTCAATTACAGTCATCCCTCCGTTTTCGTGTATCTCTGTTTTCGTGTATTTCAGTTTTCGTGCAGTTTTTTCAGGAAAAATTGACCTCTGTTTTCGTGTGATTCCCTCCATTTTCGTGCTTGGTCCGGAACCCTGTCCAGTGCCCAGCGCACATACAAAGCCCGCAAGCCCGCCTCCCACGCACATTCTCAGGCAGTGTAGCATTGTTTCTGGTTGAGTGAACATTATCCTGCGAGTTCATACAAAGCATTTCTTAACAATCCATTGTTTTTGGCCCTTGATTATTGTGTGACTGCTAAATAAGCCACCACGGGCCCAAAGATAGCTCCTAGTGTCAGTCCTTTGGTAAAGAAAGTGAGGAACACCATAGAATTAAAGAAAGAAATCGTAGCAAAGTGGTGAGAGGCAGTGGTGATGAGAGGCAGTGGTGATGAGAGGCAGTGGTGGTGAGAGGCAGTGGTGGTGAGAGGCAGTGGTGGTGAGAGGCAGTGGTGGTGAGAGGCAGTGGTGGTGAGAGGCAGTGGTGGTGAGAGGCAGTGGTGGTGAGAGGCAGTGGTGGTGAGAGGCAGTGGTGGTGAGAGGCAGTGGTAATGAGAGGCAGTGGTGCTTGCTTGTTGGTTGAGGCAGTGGTGGTAAGAGGCAGTCTTAATGTAGAGTGAGAGGTGAGTAAACAAGATTAAATGAATAAACGAGAGAGAATGAGAGTGTAGAAGTTTCGGTAGTTTTGTCAACAAACCAGTTGTTGTTGTTGTTGTTGTTGTTGCTGCTGCTGCTGCTGCTGCTGCTGCTGTTGTTACCAGCCAACCTGGACAGGAATGATTTCTGTTCAACTTGAAGCGACTGGAAAGAAGCGGTGGTAGAGGCGGTGATGAGGCAGTGGTGGTGATGAGGCAGTGGTGGTGATGAGGCAGTGGTGGTGATGAGGCAGTGGTGGTGATGAGGCAGTGGTGGTGATGAGGCAGTGGTGGTGATGAGGCAGTGGTGGTGATGAGGCAGTGGTGGTGATGAGGCAGTGGTGGTGATGAGGCAGTGGTGGTGATGAGGCAGTGGTGGTGATGAGGCAGTGGTGGTGAGAGGCAGTGGTGGTGAGAGGCAGTGGTGGTGAGAGGCAGTGGTGGTGAGAGGCAGTGGTGGTGAGAGGCAGTGGTGCTTGTTTGTTGGTTGAGGCAGTGTTAGAGGCAGTGGTGGTAGAGGCAGTCTTAATGTAGAGTGAGGGTGAGTAAGACAAGATTAAATGAATAAGCTGAGAGAATGAGAGTGTAGAAGTTGGTAGGTAGTTTTGTCAAAAACCAGTTATTGTATGTTTTGTTAGTTTTGTGCTGTCTGTTTTTTTTGTTGTTACCAGCCAACCTGGACAGGAATGATTTCTGTTCAACTTGAAGCGACTGGAAAGAAGCGGTGGTAGAGGCGGTGATGGTGATGAGGCAGTGGTGGTGATGAGGCAGTGGTGGTGATGAGGCAGTGGTGGTGATGAGGCAGTGGTGGTGATGAGGCAGTGGTGGTGATGAGGCAGTGGTGGTGATGAGGCAGTGGTGGTGATGAGGCAGTGGTGGTGATGAGGCAGTGGTGGTGATGAGGCAGTGGTGGTGATGAGGCAGTGGTGGTGATGAGGCAGTGGTGGTGATGAGGCAGTGGTGGTGATGAGGCAGTGGTGGTGATGAGGCAGTGGTGGTGATGAGGCAGTGGTGCTTGTTTGTTGTTGAGAGTGGTGGTAGAGGCAGCTATGTGAGTGAGAGTGAGCAAGATTAAATGAATAAACGAGAGAGAATGAGAGTGTAGAAGTTTCGGTAGTTTTGTCAACAAACGTCGTCGTCGTCGTTGTTGTTGTTGTTGTTGCCAGCCAGCCTGGACAGGAATGATTTCTGTTCAACTTGAAGCGACTGGAAATAAGTGATCTAATGCAGTTAGCATTACAAACTCCGTTTTCTCTTATACTAATGCGTCTGAAGGATTAAAGAATAGGAAGATGTTTTCATAGCTGGACAGTATGCCCGCCACTACATTCGTAATGACACACATTTTATTCATTCTAGAGTGTATATCAGGTTTTTATGTTATTTATATTGTTTATTATGTCATATTAGATGAATTGTGATAGATAAATAAGCCGTAGAGCTGATGTTAGTGTCAAATTGAAGCATTTTGTCCTGCCTCCCAACAATAAACTCGCCTCCCTCTCTCCTCCTCTCCATCTTCCATACACCAACAAGAGTCGCCAATAAAAGTAAGTGTGATGTTAAATGTTCATTTATACATGTTATTAGTGCTTTATATTTATTTGTTATTCTTTTCTGTATGTAAATCTATATTTAATCTCTAAAAAATTATTTTTTAATACTCCTGGGTGTCTGAAACGGATTAATTGAATTTACATTATTTCTTATGGGGAAAATGGCTTCAGTTTTCCTTGATTTCAGTTTTAGTCGATCCCTCTGGAACGGATTAAGCATGAAAACGGACAGACCACTGTAATCTGTTTCAGACACCCAGGAGTATTAACAAAAAATTATTTTTTAAGAGATTAAATATAGATTTACATACAGAAAAGAATTACAAATAAATATAAAGCACTAATAACATGTATAAATGAACATTTAGCATCACACTTACCTTAATTGGAGACTCTTGTTGGTGTATGGAAGATGGAGAGGAGAGAGGGAGGCGAGTTTATTGTTGGGAGGCAGGACAAAATTCTTCAATTTGACACTAATATCAGCTCTACGGCTTATTTATCTATCACAGTTCATCTAATATGACATAATAAACAATATAAATAAATAAAAACCTGATATACACTCTTAGAATGAATAAAATATGTACGTATGTCATTACAAATGTGGTGGTGGGCATACTCGGTCCAGCTATGAAAACATCTTCCCATTCTTTCCTCCTTCAGACGTATTAGTATAAGAGAAAACAGAGTTTGTAATGCTAACTGCATTAGATCACTTCTTTCCAGTCGGCTTCACGGAGTGAACAGAATTCATTCCTGTATAGGCTGATAACAGCAACAACAACAACTGGTTTGTTGACAAAACTCCCGAACCTTGTACACTCTCATTCTCTCTCGTTTATTCATTTAATCTTGTTTACTCACCTCTCACTCTACATTAAGACTGCCTCTTACCACCACTGCCTCTCACCACCACTGCCTCAACCAACAAACAAGCACCACTGCCTCTCACCACCACTTCTTTCCAGTCGGCTTCACGGAGTGAACAGAATTCATTCCTGTCCAGGCTGGTAACAACAACTGGTTTGTTGGCGTATGAGAGAGGCAGGAGAGTTTGGAGGCAGGACAAGATAGCTCTTCAATACGACACTAATATAAACTCTACGGCTTATTTATCTATCACAATTCATCTAATATGACATAATAAACAATATTAATAACATAGAAACATGATATATACTCTAGAATGAATAAAATATGTCATGTATGAGAGAACTGGCAGTAGTGTTGCTGTTGTTGTTGGGTATAAGAGCCACTGCTGGTGGAGGAGGCGAGTTTATTGTTGGGAGGCAGGACAAAATGCTTCAATTTGACAATAATATCAGCTCTTTGGCTTATTTATCTATCACAATTCATCTAATATGACATAACAATATTAATAACATAGAAACATGATATATACTCTAGAATGAATAAAATATGTCATTATGTATGTGAGAACTGGCTGTAGTGTTGTTGCTGTTGGGTATATGGGCCACTGCTGGTGGAGGTCGGCGGCAGCAGCAGGCCGCCACCAGCTCTATTCACACAATGTACATAATTTATAAATAAGAAATATTTACACTTAAATTTATAAATAAATATTTACTTTAATTTATAAATAAGAAATATTCACACTTCTATAAATAAGAAAGATTTACACTTACCTTGGAGATGTTGGCAGAGGGCAGCTCTAGTCTGTGTCCCTATATTCCTCAAACAAACAATGGAGGAGTTAGGTTTCGTGTCGTCATTTTTCTATCGATTAATGGCTTAACTTACTTGCTACACTGTTAATGCTACACTTCATCGCCGGCTGGTGCTATAGCCTTTATCGACTCCACTTTGATACTTTGCTACGATTTCTTTCTTTAATTCTATGGTGTTCCTCACTTTCTTTACCAAAGGACTGACACTAGGAGCTTTCTTTGGGCCCATGGTGGCTTATTTAGCAGTCACACACAATCAAGGGCTAAAAACAATGGATTGTTAAGAAATGTTTTGTATGAACTCGCAGGATAATGTTCACTCAACCAGACAGGTTCCGTACCATGAACAAAAATGGAGGTAATCACCAAAAAGGAGGTAAAATTTCCCCGAAAAAACTGCACAAAAACTGAAACACACAAAAACAGAGATACACGAAAACATAGGGTTGACTGTATTTCTTTGCTTTTTCTTTTTGTGTGTGTATCCTCTAGAGAAGCCCCGTGAACCAATAATCAGTATACACGTACTGTACATATGTACTACTACTCATAAAATAAATAATCTTTTGCTTCAATTGACTGAAAAGTTTTTATCATTTACAGAATTTTAGCATAAAGTTCAACAAATAAAAGATTTTTCTTACCCTGCTAAAATTACACTGATATTTTTAATTTACTGAAGCTATTCCATTGACCAATTCTACTTACTGGCATTTGCAGACATTCTGCCAAGCCTCATAATATTTGACAGGCTTAGCAGTTTTTGTTTCTTCTTCTAAATCTTCTGCCTCCAAGCACTTCAAGTCCAATTTGCGATTGCATGCTAAGGCAGCATGTTGCAAGGCTTTGATCACTGATGCATAAGAATCTTGAAGCTGAGTGTATTTGCCCACAAGAGCAATGGTGACAACACTGCGCAAGTGTTCCTGCCTATGGACATGAACATATTAGTAACAAAACCAAGTAATAAAGTACAAAGTATACAACTTAAACAATTTCACCAACTGCATAATGAAAATCTCCACTACAAGCACTTACTTTGTTGACAGATCACGCCATTTTTTCATGAAATTCCTTGGCCGATGACTATCAAGGTTTAAGCCAAGATGATCGCTTAGAAGATGCGACACATGTTGCTCTTCTAACATTAGCGGAACTTCATAAATGCTCTGTGCATCATGCAGACATATAACCTGGGAGAAGTAAGTGCAACTTTTACTGCCAGCTATCATGGTACAGTGGACCCCGGAAATCGAACATTCTTCATTTCAGAATGCTGTTCAAGTGCTGTTACCAAACGAATTTATTCCCATAAGGAATGATGTAAATTAAATTAGTCCATTTCAGACCCCCAAAAATACACCTATAAAAGCACTTACAATAATAAACTTACATAATAGGGCGAGTTGGGAGTGTTCGATTTCCGAGGGTCCACTGTACTAATATTAACCACTACTGCAGACTATATTTTGACATGCCGTGGCTTCTTCACTCAAGTTATATTTATTTTAATATTTTCATTAAAATTTTAAACACCATTCATTATAATAATACAGTAATACCCTGAGCTATAAAGGTCTTGATTTATGATAATTCTGAGTTACGATATCATTATTCATTGCTAATTACAGGCACTCCCATGAGGCTTATTAAGTGAAAAAAAATCTAAAACTATCTACATTTTTAGTACAATTTGATGCAGACATAATAAAAAAA
>WNWK01007187.1:87500-96764 GCA_009830355.1 Cherax destructor | reverse complement strand
CCAGCGACTCACGCTGCTGTTCAGAGGGTAATGCATGCTGTATTCTGGGCAGCGCCCCAGCTCGGAAGAGCTGGATGAGATTTTCATTATAATCAGTGACAAACATGTAACAATATGCACTAGACATGTATCTCTCACCTCGTGTACTGTATATGCCATCTTTATATATATATATATATATATATATATATATATATATATATATATATATATATATATCCACAACGTCAAACTCCGGGAGTGGCGTTGTGGATAAAGTACTGTGTACTCTGATGCCCAATTTGCAGGTTCTAATCCTGCTGTTGACTCAGGATAATGTTTATATATATATATATATATATATATATATATATATATATATATATATATCGTGCCGAATAGGTAAAACTTCCGATTTTGGCTTAAATAGCAAAGCTCTTCTTGCCGAATAAGACAAGCGAAAATTTGTGTATGCAATAATTTCGCAAAAATCATTCTGAACCTAACGAAAAAATATTTTCTTTGTGTTTGTTTATTATTGAATTATTGTAAATTTGTCTAGAATATATTTAGGTGGATTAGGCTAAATTAAATTGCGCTTGTTATAATAAGGTTAAGTAAGTTTCCTAAGGCTCTTTTGGTACAAAGTTATTAATTTTTGCATTAACATAAATGAAAAAAATATATCTTTAAATGTATTAGAGAAAATTTTAGAAAGGAATTAATTTAAATGAGTTCTTGCTAATTGACCAATTTACCTATTCGTCACGACATATATATATATATATATATATATATATATATATATATATATATATATATATATATATATATATATTATATTGTGTGTATCGGAAACTAGAAAATCTGCAGGAATATAAATGCAAGTTTTTACAGAATTTGACGAAACGTAAAAATACAAAAATGTAGTAACATATGATTGAAAAAAAGTCAAACACACTTGTGATAAAACACGTGATAAAGGAGAGGGAGAGGAGAGGATGGCCGTAAGGGGAAGGGGAGGTGAAACAAGTGACGAAATACATTGTAAAACCCGGAGTTTACCCGCGTTTTATTTTCTTTCAAAACCTTTCATTTGCAGTTGAGTTTTAGTAGCCACTCGTCAGATGAAGTCGGCACTTGGTCCAGGTCATATCGCACACCTTCCCTCCCTTTCATTTCAGGCTTTTACTCTTCTCCTTAATGTCACATTCTGAAAAAAAAAAATGTATAGGAGACTATCTCCCCCCTTCCCCCCCCCCACCGCATATCGATGCTACATACCAGCGACGGTGTATGTGAAGGAGAGGCAGTGTGGAGAATTATTATTATTATAATCAAATAGAAGCGTTAAACCACAGGGGTTATACAGCGCTGCAGGTTATTGTAGGATGCAGGGAGAGTGGGTTGTAAGAGGGAGATGGATGATTAGTAGGGTATGGAGTGCAGCATGACAGTGGATAGTGCAGGGATAGAAGGTAGCAAGAGATCGAGGTAGAAGGGACTGAGGGAGGTGCTAGAGGTGTAATCTTCAGAGTTTGTGTAGTAAGTCAGTTTCTGTCAAAAGTCAACAAAGAGAGTCAGGATTAAAGGAGGGTCCATCTGCAAAAAGGGGAAGGTAAAGAAAGGGCCACAGAGGAAGACGTCGTTGGAGGTAAATTCTGCGTGCTCGTTGATAGAGTGGGCAGTCCAGCAGAATATGTCGAACAGACACTGGAACCTGACAATGCTCACAGAGAGGGCAGGGAGCCTTCCATGAGATACCCGTGAGTAAGACGAGTGTGGCCGATGCGAAGACGGGAGAGTGTAGCTCCCAACCTCGACATTGGTGACAAGAAGAAGGCCAGAAACCTATAATCGGTTTAATAGAATGAAGTTTGTTATTCAGCAGGTCAGACCAGCGTTGTTGCCAACGGTGCGAAGGTGGGTAGCAATGACCGCAAAATAGTCCGTGAAAGGAACACCTCTATATGAAACTAGAAGGTCATGTACTGCTGACCGCGCAGCAGTGTCTGCCTTCATTGCCTGTACGTCAACATGACCAGGGACCCAACAAAACAATATATTTATGCTTGCTAAAGATACGGCGTAACCAAAGGTGGATACGAAGAACTAGGGGTGAGGTGTATCAATTTTACGGATAGCCTGTAAAGCACTAAGGAGTCTGAACGACCACAAATGGTGATACAGGCATAGATGCAATACGGATAAGCCCCAAGAATGGCATACAATTCAGCCGTAAAAATGCTAGCCGAGGGTAACAGATGCCCTCGTACGACGCTGTCCTGGAAACACTGCTGCGAATCCGACGCCGTCAGATGACTTTGAACCATCGGTGTATACTGCGATGGCATGGGAATGAACGAAATGGTCTAGAAAGAAAGAGCGAGAAGCCGCCGTAGGCAGTTGGGCTTCGCGCAAGGTAGAGGAATAGAACAGACACGGACAGCAGGAACTTCCCAAGGGGGTAGAGGAAAGGGTGAAGCCACATGAACATATAAAGCGGAAGCTGAAGGAAGACAAGAGTGAATGCAGACGAAGAGAAAAGGGACGAAGTAAACAGGGGCGACGAACAAATAACGAGCGTCTACTAACATCTGTGACAATCCATACATGGAAGGATTGCGGAGGTCATGAGAGCGAACATAATAGCGAATGCAATGTGCATCACGACGATCGGACAAGGATGGAATGTTCGCTTCTACATAGAGGCTCTCAACGGAAGAACGAAAAGCACCAAGGCATAGCGTAATCCCTGGTGATGGATGGGATTAAGGCTGGAAAGAGTGGCAGGAGAGGCTGCCGAATATATCTGGTCACCATAATCGAGTTTCGATAGAATTAGGCCGAATGTAGGCGAAGGAGAGTTCTACGATCAGCCCCCATGAAAGATGTGCGAGGGTTTTAAGGAGGTTCAGCCGCTATGACAAGTCGCCTTCAGAGAGGTAATGTGAGGTTTCCAGGACAATCTGCGGTCAAACAGGAGGCCGAGAAACCTGACTGTATCACGTTCTGGGATACGTGAGCCGTATAGGTACAATGGATGATCAGAGACCACTGAACGTCTAGTGAACGTAATTTGATGAGTTTTGCCACTAGAAACTTAAACCCGTGAGTGGTGGCCCAATCAGAAACCCGGTTGATGGCATGCTGGAGGGAAACTGCAATGAGGTGACAGTCAGCACCTGCACAAGCTATAGCAAAGTCATCCACATAGAGCGATGACCAAATATTGGATGGGAGAACAGATGCCAGATTATTTATAGCAAGCAGAAAAGTGTTTGCTCAGAACACATCCCTGGGGGACACCTTCAGCTTGGACAAATTCGGGAGAGTTCAATTACGAACCCGGACCCGGAAATGTCTGTCAGTTAAGAAAGCCTTAAGAAAGAATGGTAGGTTGCCGGAGGCCTAAGGAGTCTGGGCCAAGATATTATATCTCCAGTTGTATCATAAGCCTTCTCAAGGTCGAAAAAGATACGATAACCGAATGGTTATTCGCAAAGGCATTACAATATACATATCCAAGCGCAGCAAGGGGTCAATGGCAGAACGGCCTTACGGAAGCCATACTGACTAGGGGAGAGACTATTGTGAGTCTCTAAATACACATCAAACGTCTTTTAAACCCTAGACGTTCCATACCTGCAAACTGCACTGGTAAAGCATGGGACGGTAGTGAGAGGGATCACGTCCCGTAGCACCTGGTTTTCGAAAAGGGAGAACAATAGCAGACTTCCACAGCTGGGGAATAACTCCTTGACCATATAAGATTAAAGAGTCGTAAGAGGACAGTAAGAGCAGACTGATGTAAATGCTGTAGCATACGAATATGTATGCCGTCTGGCCCAGCTGCCGATGATCGGCAAGCAGAGAGTGTTGCCTCCAGTTCTTGAAGGGTAAAAGGCACATTATAGGATTCTTCTCAAGAGAAGAAAAATCTAAGGGCTTTAACTCGCTGGCAGACTTAGAAGAAAGGAACGAGGGGCATAGATGGAGCCCCTGAGAAATGCGGACGAGATGGTTACCACTTTCAGTGGCAACGGCAAGAGGGTGTGCTATATCGACACCAGTAACCTGAAGAACAGGAGCCGGGTCGGGGAGAATTTACCACTTAATTTCCGCACTTTCTTCCAGACTGCACTCATCGAGGAAGCCGAAGTGACAGTAGAAACGTAATCTGCCAGCAAGTGCGTTTAGCATCACGTATGACACGACGAGCAATAGCTCTCTTCTGCTTGAAATCAAGGAGTCTCTCTGTGGTTCTGTTATATCGATACCTGCCCCATGCAGCGCGTTTCAAACGCACTGCCGAGCACAAGCAGGAGACCACCAAGGCACGCACTCTGAGGATGCTTGCCCGAGGTTTGGGGAATAGAATGTAAGCCGCTGTGAAGATGGAGGACGAAAAGAGATGTAAAACCTCATCAATGGAGGACGAGGTAGGAACCTCATGAAAGGCAGTAAGATGTGCGTAAAGGTCCCATTTCGCCGGTCAAATTGCCAGCGTGGGCAATGAGGAGGTGGAGAAAACAGAGGGACTTAAGGATGATTGGGAAATGATCGCTGTCATGTAAGTCCGGGAGGACAGACCAGGTGAAGTCACGGACAGTTGATGAAGAGCAGATGGAAAGATCGATGCAGGAGAAAGAATGAGTTCGGGGATCAAAATGGGTAGGAGTACCCGTATTTAAAACATGGAGGGGAAGAGAAGCAAGAAATGCCTCCAACTGAATGCCACAGGAGTCACAGTGCGATCCTCCCCAGAGAAAATGGTGTGCGTTAAAATCGCCAAGTAATAGAAGGTGGCGGTAAGGAAGAAACCAGAAAATCAACATTGGGATAGACATTGCCCGCGAAGGGAGAGATATAAGAACAGAGTGTATACCACTTATTCAAGTGGATACGGGCTGCGGTGTAATGTAAGGAAGAAGGAACATAGAGCTGACGGTATGGAACACCAGTGCGTATAAGAAGAGCACTTTCGTTAAAGGTTCCATCGGAAAAAGGATCCGATGAATATAACAAATCATAGCCTGAAAAGGGCCTGATAACAGTGGATTGTATTTGGGTTCTTGCAAAGACCCCAACAGGAGAAACTGAGAGAGCAACACCTGAAGCTCACCCCGGTTACCCCTGAGGCCTCGGATATTCCACTGTAAATAAGCCATGATTTATGGAGAGAAAGATATAAGTGGAAGTGAGAGGAATCTATGGACTAGGGTTAGAAAAGTCCACGTGTGGAGGTAGCGGAAGACCTGTAATCAGAGAAGGAGGAGGACGTTGTGAAGGAAGGGGGGGTTGAGACGAAGAAGAGAGATGAGGAACCTCAGGTGGAGTAGTGTCCATCATCTGTCCAGTCTCTGTAATATATTCTGCAATAGCTTCCAGTGTTTCGGAAGTCAAAGATGCAGAATGTGGGACTACATTAGAAATGGAAGAAGAGTGAGCAACGATCGGGGAGTCTATAGACTGCACTAAAGTAGAGGGCGAGGAGATAGAAGAGGAAACTGTCGAAGGGGCTTGGGAGGGGACAGGGGATGAAGGTAGTGTATGAGGAGGATGAACCTCCACACACGTTATAGAACTAGGCAGAGGCGAAGAACCTGGCAGTAGGGATTTTTTGCCAGGCTTATGAGAAGGGGGGCGCTGAGGTTTAGGTGAAGGACGAGGACGTGTAGACTCAGAAGTGTGCGAGTGAGTAGAGGAAGGAGTGTGGACAGTATGGGAAGCCGAGGTAGGGACCTCGGAGCCAAGAATATCAAAAGGATTCGAGATGGGTGATTGAGGATGAGGCGACCACAGAGGAAGCCGTGGAAGTTGGACCCCAGAAGCGGGCGACGTTAGCAATTCGAGAATAGGGAATGCGGGAAGTCTCCCTTGAAGGCATAGATGAGAGACTGCTAGCATACGAAAGCCTTCCGCCTCTTTGAGACAACGGATTTCCCGCTCATTCAGGTAAACCTGACAACGGCGAGAATACGATGGATGTGCCTCATGACAGTTAAGGCCAGAGGAGGTAGAGTACAAGAAGAACTGGCATGGTCGCAGCACCACAGACTGGGCATTCGGCCATGGACCTGCAATATTTCGCTGGATGACCAAAACGCCAGCAGTTTCTACACTGTTGCGGTGTAGGGTCACCTTCGGGCTTGTAAACGTTGACCTGCAATGTAACCGAAGGTGGTAGTTCACGGCAGTCAAATGTCAAACGAGCTAATTGCAAGGATAACGTCTTCGCTTTTTGGCAGGGAGGACAAAAGTGTCAACTTTAAGGATAGGAGTTCTTGGAGCTCAAGTTGCTCTAAATGTCATCACCACATGTCTGAAATTCCGTTGGACAATGGTGTGGGGCAAAATGACAGAACCACAACAAGAATTGAGGGAATGGTGCTTGTCAATAGTAACAGGAGTAGTATCTATGGTCGTGAGAAGAGAAAGATCGCGAGCTTGGCCAGCATTCTGGACCGTGATGATGCGAGTGCCGCTCTTGAGAGCGTGAAATGAGATGTCTTTACCAACATGGCGAAGCAGAGCCTTACCAATACTATGGTCTGAAAGATAGGTATTAGGAGAAGTTGATCGCAGAGTAAAAAACTTTGTCCATTGAGTAGTTTGAAACAGAGAGTTTAAGGGGAGTGCGCGACAGCTTGTCGTTTCTGAGAGGAACGAGAAGAAAGTGTCGAATCGTCATGTGTGGGTCTTGGTCGTTTGGGTGTTGGACCAGGGGTGGTCCGATGTGAGACGGGCGAGCGATTCGAAAATTGCCGCACCGTCGAGGGAGAAGCCGGAATCAAGGTCAGAGAAGAGCGTAGGTCAGATGTATCGAAAGGGCCAGTCAGGTCCCTGGGACCTGAAGCAGGTGACGAACTGGCACCTGCTTCAGGTACAGGGGTATTAGGGTTGTCCGAAGAGTTATCCATTAACAAGGTAGGGTCAGAACTAGGTGCGGTATCAAGGGCCCGGGGTAGAGTCACGGATTAGGGCATCCATGGTTAGTTATTCTTTCTTTTTGTTTTTAAGAAAAAAAAGAAAGAAGAAAATAAAATAAAAATAAAAAAAAGAATAAAAAAAGGGGGGAACGTGGAGGAATAGCTCCTAGGAGGAATGAAAGGGGCGTAAATCCCCCTCCGCGCCCAAGAGGACCTCAACACCGCAAGTAGTGCAGATGCTGCATGGAACCCGTGCCATACCCTACCCTTCATGCCAGTAAACCAGCAATCCGGGATAGCAACCTCACATCCACCGAGCCACCTCGGCGGACAAAAGAGAGGGCGGCCGATATCCGCCCACAAGCATACCGCCTTCGGCCACCACCCCGGAACCGAAAGGTGGCCTCAGAGATACACCCATCGCCCGAAAGATACCCAAGGCCACCCCCCGGGAGACCGGAGAGGGATTGGGACATCCCCAGGCGATCCAGATTCCACGGCAAACTACACCACCGCCAAGAACCTCAACGGAATGGGATGGACTACGATACCCTTCTCCCTACCTAGGAACTAGAATGCCTGTGGAGAGAAGCTCCCAGGGTAAAAATGGGAAGGAAATAAGGGAGGAATGAGGAGGAGGGGAGGAGGAAAGGGAAAAGGGAGGATGGGGAAGATGGAAAGGGAGGGGGATTGGGGTATTAGGTTCGGTCTGAGGAAGAAGACCAAAAGGTCCAATTCCTCAGACCGATAGCCTCTTTACCTCGTCAAGGAGCCCCCCTTAAAGAGGAGTGTGGAGAATACACTGCTTCACTGCAGTTATGTAGTGCCTTAGGGCAGCGTGATTCAAGTGTCTCATGAGCAGTAGATTAGATTTAGATTTTTCCACCGAAGTGGTCAATTTATTGTGCACCCCATACCCATCCTGTGGAGGGTAGCGCAAGAGCATATGGATGCACAAGAGGCCTAGGAACTAGGTCTCAAAATGGTAAGCACGAGTATATCTGAATTTATATCTACAGTTCACTTATCTGTTACAAGCAAATTTAGGAAATTTGCTTAATATATCTGGTATCTTATTTTCATTAAGATATCTTGACATCACTATCTCTATATTCCTCAATAAATGGACAGTTAAGCACAAAGTGTTTAAAATAGTGACCATAAGACTGGCCACATACTTTGCATTTGGTTTGATCATCATCTGAGTGACTACCAAACTGCCATAAGTACCTGTAACCAAGCCTAAGCCTGGCCACTACAACATCAGTCAGTACTTGTAACCAAGCCTAAGCCTGGCCACTACAACATCAGTCAGTCTGTTCACATTGCAAGTTGCTCTATAAACGTACTTATCTACGTTCATGTTATCATAGTGGGTTATAGATCTACTCAACCTTCTAACTGCATTCCTAAAAACATTAAGTTTCATTATTTACTTCTCTCCTAATGTTATTTCTGATGCTAGACACAGATACGCCAAAGTTATATTCAACAAACTTTATATTGAAGGAATAATCCAGTGTGAGATGGGATCCATAACACTTGTACATTAATTCCTTTTTCCCGGATTTTTTAGATTCTATACCCTGGCTTCTTCAATGAGCATGTTATTGGAGTCATTATGTGAATCAAGAGCCTTCAGTGACGATATAGAATCAGTAATAATTATAGAATCAAGCTGTGTGTCATAAATTAGCTTTGCGCCATTAGGATGGTAAATAATTCAGTTTGACTCAAGAAATCGTAATAACACGTTTAGGTAGGGTAGGGTTCGAACTCGCGGCAAGTGAGTCGTAAAACTTCAGGCCATTGCATAAGCCACTAGCCCAGTAGCTTACGCACTGGAGTTTTACGACTCGCTTGACATGAGTTCGAGCCCCACCCGTACCGTGGATTAATTCAGTTAGCAGCGTAGATGCCCAGTTGTTAATTCTTAAGCCTAACTCATCGAAGTTGCTATCGTTCTTAACTAGGAAGGTGGCAACAAGAGCAGATGCAGCCTTTCCAGCAGACTTCTGCTTAGATCCATTAGTGTATATAACTAGTGTTTTGTCTCAGTATTGATCCCTTCAGTGATCTGTGTTGCTGTTGTGTTGTTCTGCTCCTCGCTACGTCGTCTTGTGTTCCATAGACGATTGTAGATCGCTCTTATTATCTTTCTTGTTCATTATTATTGCTATTATTATTATGATAGTTATGATGAATATGCTTACTATAATTATGCTTATGATAATTATGATTATGAGTGATTATTATGCTTATTATTATTAGTTCCCGAAGACGGGGGCCTTTCAGAGTTGCCAGAATTTTTTGTTCTTTCTTTAATTTTCCCTTTTTATTACATTCATAAATC